>CAOLHI010006759.1:0-25493 GCA_948474755.1 Ctenosaura bakeri
CTTGGGAAACTGGCTTAATGAGTTCCACACCCAAACCTTTGACTACCTAGGATGCAGAGTCACTAACAATGGACTGCAAATGTTCCCAGCAAAAGTTCAAGTTATCCTTGACTGGCCAATCCCACGAATGAAAAAGCAGCTCAAACAGTTCCTGGTTTTTTGCCAATTTTTACAGAAATTTCATGGAGAATGTCACTGAAATAGCCTTACACCTTACCAATTTGTTGAAATCCTTGAACACAAAAGGGGGCAATAAACTGAAATGAGACCCCAAACACCTGACTAGGACTGAAAATTTCCAGCAAGCTTTTGACAAGCTCAAATTTATGTTCACCACTGAACCGCTTCCCTGATCTGGGAAAAAGCTTTGTGATACAAACTGATGCAAGTGGTTTTGCAGTGGCAGCTGTTTTACTCCAGTAGGATAACAAGGGGGCTCTAAAACCCTGTGCATTCATCTCCAAAAAATTTAACCCCACTCAATGCTGGGAAAAGGCCATGCTGGGAAAAGGAAGTAGCAGCAATTCACTATGCATTGAACACTTGGCGCCACCTACTGGAGGGAGCAAATCAGCCATTTAAAGTTTGGTGTGATCACCATTACCTGGAAGCGCTTCCAGCAGCGAGGAAACTCAGCGCAAAGCAAGTCGAGTTCGTTCAACGCTTCAATTTCAGAATTGTTTTCAAACCTGGAAAATCAAACATTCTGGCTGACCCACTTTCTAGGCTGCTGCAATGCGACACATGTACTAAACAAGCAACTCCTTCCACAGAAACCTGATCATGAACATGTTCAAATGGGTGATGGGAATGCCAAGCAATAGTGGTAGCAGAGGGGCAGTGCAACTTGGTACTTTCCCAGCCATTCCAGGGATATTCTGCAGACACTCTGGTTGCTATTCTTGTCTGGGCAGGGCATATAAGGATGCATGACTGGCAAACAGAGAAACAGTCGCTTAAGGGGTACTAGATATCCCCATAGCTTGCTCTTGCTGGTAGCTCCTGCTTCAGGCAAACAGAATCTATCCCATAATTTCTGGAGCACATCAACCACTGGAGGAAGGACAGGAAAGGAAAGTCGCATCCCATGGCAATAGATCTCACCCAACATTTTTCAGTGATCTCTTTTCTAGTTGAAAAATTCAGTTTTCAGCCTTTCATGATGGGGAGATACACATGGATACCCATTGTTGGTTCTTCATATCCTTCCCATGTAAAAGGATAGCATTTTGCTTCTGACTTGTTATGATTACAGAATAATTCTCTCTCTCCCCTCCTTTCTCTCTCTGCTGAATTTTCTGCTGTTCCACCTGTTTACCTCATTCCTTGATCTGCGTCCTACTCCACGTTGTTTTGATCTCTAGGTGAGCCACATAAATAAGAATTCTGAATCTTCATTTATGGATTGGCCAACCTATCACTTCTACTTGTACTTCCCTTCAAATTTTGCAACTTTTGGTAAATTTTGATTAGAAATAGAATTGTCAAGGGGCCAATTTTACTCTCTCACATATTTGAATTATTCAAATTTTGAGGAACAAAGAAAAAAAAACCCAAAATGATCTCCCACCCCTATCTTCTTGTCTCATCCATTTTCATAGCAGAATGGGCTGAATTAAGTTCTGTGGGGAAGTTGGTATGAAATATATAAGAGAAATTTCAAGAGAATTTCAAAAGAACAACAACAACAACAGCAAAAACCCTGAAAAAGCTGGTATAATTTGTCGTGAATGATTGTGGACATGTCTCTTAACATTACTTTTTCAGGAAGGGCATGTATGCTTTCAACAGAGTTCCTACTTTTACTCAATTAAATGATATTTTCTGTGCTACTTCTTCTTAAGAGCAGTGAAGCTGCTGCCATTCACCAGTAAGTTATCTTATGCTCTGTGAAAGCTTTCTTAAGACAACAGATATCATCTTTGATATTATCATCAAGGAAATCTGCAAAAGAAAAGAATGAAGACAGGTTATCTGAGAAGAGATTCTGAAGAAGAAGAAAAGCCAGAATCATAGACCCATAGAGCTGGAAAACACTTCAAGGGCCATCGAGTCCAAACCTCTGCCATGTAGGAATACACCTTCAAAGTATTCCCAGCCTCTGTTAAAAAATTTCCAAAGAAGGAGACTCCATCACACTCTGAAGCAGCACATTCCATTGTCAAACTAAGCTTACCGTCAGAAAACTTTTCCTAATGTTTAGATGGATTCTCTTTTCCTGAAGTTTGAAGGCATAGCTCCGTGTCCTAGTGTCTGTAGCAGCAGAAAACAGGCCTTCTCCATCTTCCACATGAAATAACATGGCCATTCTGTTGCCTCTTAACCTTCTCTTCTCCAGACTAAACATATTCACCTTCCTAACCCACTCTTCATAGGGTTTCATGGTTTCTAGGCCTTCTACCATTTTAATCTCTCTCCTCTGGACATATTCCAGCTTGTAAATAATCTTCCTGAACGGTTGTGCCCAGAACTGGACACAGTATTCCAGGTGGGGTCTGACCAAAGCAAAACAGAGTGGTATTACCAGTTCCCTTGACCTAGACACTATACTCCTACTGATGCAGTCCAGAACTGCATTGGCCTTTTTTAGCTGATGCACCACAATGCTGACTCATGTTCAGCTTGGGGTCTACCAAGACTCCTAGATCCTTTTCTCATATACTGTGGTCAAGTCAGATGTCACCAGTATTACATCTGTGCATTTCATTTTTTCTGCCCAAGGGTAGTACCTTATACTTCTCTCTGTTGAAATTCATTTTGTTAGTTTTGGCCTAACTCACCACTCACCTAGTTCTCTAATCTACTAAAATCAGCAACCCAAACATGCTAAGAAAGCAACCATGAGGCCTATGTGACTGGAGCCATGTTGAAGAACACAGTTTGCTTAGACACAGAAAATCTTCTAAGCTCTTAGAGATTGTGAGTTAGGCACATACAAAATATTCTGAGACACACTCTGAGATGTCTTGATATGCTCTGCTGACATGATAACAGCTCAAACACAGGGATAAGATACAAAGAACATGTGTCACACACATATGCATCAATCCAACTTCCTCTTATGATGCGGACAGCAGCACTATGCAACCCCCATGCAGAATAGAAATGTTGCACAGCACGTGTCAATGACTGGGTGCCACTGTGCAGTACACAATACATGATGCATAACCGCAATGCAAAGCATAGGATGCACAACCACAATGTGTAATCACAATGCAAAGTACAGGATGCGCTACCACAATGGAAAGTATAGGATGAATAGTCAAGTGCAGTGCATAATCACTATGCAGAATATGGAATGCACAACCACCGTGAACAATGTACAACTTGCAAATACAGGGCTAAGATGAACATCCTGTCTCTGAAACTCTGCTTCTGCCACTATCAGCAGAACATAGCCATTGTGCAACAGTGATTTATTTATTTATTTTTGGTCTTGTATGACTGGCGTGACTTAACATATGCATATATCCCTAAGTGAACTCCAGCCATAGACAAAAATAAACTCTTTACTCAAGATGATGGCTGGCATCCTGGTATAATCAAACTTATACATTCATGTTTGGTATTCATGTTTATCACTGTGGCACTGTGATCACAAATGCCCCCACCAACCTACCTTAATAGCCAGCAGCCACACTGAAACCATTTTTACACTACACTGTTATAATTCTATTATTCCACTTTCAACATCCTGTTGAATTCTAGGGTTTGTAGTTTCCTGAGGCTTAAGAGCTCTCTGGCCAAATATTCTAAATGGCCCTTCCTAAACTGCAAACTCCAGGATTCCATAGGATGTTGAAAGTGGAATAATAGCACTATAACAGTGTAGTGCAGAAATGGCCTGAGTGATGGAGGTCTGTTTTGACAGACAGACAGACAGACAGACACTTTATTTTGGTCATTGACCAACAAATAAATAATAACTACAATCATAAAAACAAGTAACGAAGTTAACTTCTAATACCTAACAGCAACAACTATTAAACATTTGAAAGTGCATCTTACACATAATGTAGCCAAATTTTCCTACTTTAAGTATAACAGTTTCATTCTGATTTTCCAATAAGTAACATTAAGTAAGAAGCATCAGAATGTCCCAGAAACCTAGTTAGAAGGGTGTGATAATGGGGCTTCCCATTATCTAGACTTAGCTAAACGGGGGCACTTGCCTCTTCAGGTAAACCAAGGGTTAATAAGGTGTTGGGATTAGATTACATCATAGGTCATGTGGGTCAGCATCATATGTCAGAGGGTGAGACTTGACCAATCAAAAAGGAAAGAGGTGAGCATCTTCAGGATGCTTCCAGATGCTTCCAAGGAGAAGTTATAAAACTTCTTGCGAGGCCATGTGGCTGAGAAATACAAAGGGACAACAAAGAAACAACAAAGGAACTGCCAGTAGCAGGCTGAGGCCTAGCCTCGCCTCCTGGCCCCTTCCTACTAGAACATCTAAGCCTAGGAACAACTGTGAGTAATTAGAAATAGTTATCTAGTCGTGTGAGGGACTTTTCTGTTATTTTGGAGGCTGGCTGATCTAAACAATGTATCTGTGCTTTTATATCTGTTCTTTTGTAACTACTTGTAACTAAGCGTGTCTGGGAGGAGGGAGCTTCCCATGTGTGGTAATTTGCCTTGTTTATTTGCATACTTTTAATAAATACTTTCTGTAAAAGATCCTGTTTCTCTCCTTCCCACGCCAAAGCTAGGTAGACTGGGGGGAAAGGAAGATCCTTAAGCTTAGGGATGTACATGGTTGGACAGAGTCCCATTGTACTGTCCAGATAATCAGAATTCAATGAGTGGTGGCAGCAAAGATGAATTAACAGCTAAAATTCATAACAGGCTGGAATATACATCATAACAGGCTGGAATATACATCCCAGCAGCACATGGGGACTTTCCAGCTTCACAAAGGGGAGTAGTCAACTGTTGGCAAATATTCTTATAAAACTGACAATACAAAGGACATGAACTATAGTTTCTACAGCACCAGTGTCACAAGGAAGACTCAAGTTTCAGGGATTTTCCCATATTTCCCTTCCAGTACTGCTGTTGGGAAAGCATTAAATCAAGCTAACAATAAAGCTCTCCTAGTAAAAGCTAGTAAAATGTGGGCTGGACAGGGCTACTGTTAGTTGGATTTGTAATTGGTTGACCGACCGAACCCAAAGGGTGATCACGAATGGCTGCTTTTCATCCTGGAGAGAAGTGACTAGCGGGGTGCCACAGGGTTCTGTCCTAGGCCCAGTGCTGTTCAATATTTTTATCAATGACTTGGATGAAGGAATAGAGGGCATGCTCATCAAATTTGCAGATGACACCAAATTGGGAGGGGTTGCTAATACGCCAGAGGACAGGATCAAAATTCAAAATGACCTGGATAGATTGGAGAGCTGGGCCAGGGCGAACAAAATGAAATTCAACAGAGAGAAATGTAAGGTCCTACACTTAGGCAGAAATAATGGAATACAGAAATATAGGATGGGGGACACGTGGCTGGATAGCAGTACATGTGAAAGGGATCTTGGAGTCTTCATAGACCACAAGCTGAACATGAGTCAGCAGTGTGATGCGGCAGCCAAGAAAGCCAATGCAATTCTTGGCTGCATCAATAGGAGTATGGTGTCTAGATCGAGGGAGGTACTGGTACCACTCTACTCTGCTTTGGTTAGACCCCATCTTGAATACTGTGTCCAGTTCTGGGCACCCCAATTCAAGAAGGATATTGACAAGCTGGAGCAAGTCCAGAGGAGGGTGACCAAAATGGTGAGAGGCCTGGAAGCCATGCCCTATGAGGATAGACTTAGAGAGCTGGGTATGTTTAGTCTGCAGAAGAGGAGGTTAAGAGGGGACATGATAGCCATGTTTAAATATTTGAAGGGATGCCACATAGAGGAGGGAGAAGGCTTGTTTTCTGCTGCTCAAGAGACCAGGACAAGGAGCAACGGATTCAAGCTGCAGGAAAGGAGATTCCACCTGAACCTCAGGAAGAACTTCCTGACAGTCAGGGCTGTCCGGCAGTGGAATCTGTTGCCTCGGAGTGTAGTGGAGTCTCCTTCCTTGGAGGTTTTTAAGCAGAGGCTTGATGGCCATCTGTCGGGATTGATTTGAGGGTGTTCCTGCATGGCAGGGGGTTGGACTGGATGGCCTGTGTGGTCTCTTCCAACTCTGAATTTCTATGATTCTATGATTCTAAATTTAGGTACTGGAGCATAATATAAATATATGACTGGTTGGCAAATGTGTAATTAGGAAAGGCAGCAATTTCTTTCTGACCTTCTGTGGTTGAAATCTGTCTGACCTTTTATATCTAAAACGACATCTGTTCTGCTGGCAGCTGGGACACACGAGGGTGATGTGTCCAGGCCTCTCCTGTCAGTGAGCAGTGGCGTGACGATCAGAAGCAGGATCCCTATTGCACCTTCTTGTTGCATCACAGATGGCTGGCATGACAAGACTAGAAACGTCATCCTCCAGCACCCTGATCAGAAGTGGAACAGGCCCATGTTATTTTGTGTGACTGCTGGCTGTTAAGACAGGTTTGAAGAGGTTTGTTGCTATTTTAGGTTATTAATATAATATAGGTTATATTAATAATCAAGATTTGTTAAAGATTTATAAAAATTAATTATTACTACAATTGTTATTGCTTTTTGGTACTTATGGTTTAAATTTGATGAAGTTATTGGTTAGGTTATGGTAAGATACTTAATGTTTAGTATTAACTCAGCTCAAAATAATAGAACTATGGCAATAATTGTGTATGATTGATTTTTTAAAAATTTAATTCTGTTCTTTTTTTAATCATTAGGTAAGTTTATTTGCTGGCTATCAGGACAAGATAATAAGGATTATTAGCGACAGTGTTAACCTAGACCCTTAGTAATGCTTTAATAGTTAAGTATAATTATTTACTAACAGTTATATGCAACAAGGGTGGGAACCAATTTTTAGTCATTTGTAGCTTTTTTTGTTTATTGTTAATAGTAGCTTTGAAAGATGTTTATAGTCTTTTAATTTTGTTATGTGTTTTTTTGCTTTGTGTTTTTGCATTCTTGTCTTGTTTATTGTTATGTCTTTGGAGTTTTTGTATTGTTTTATTAGTTTTCTTGTTGCTTTGTTTTCTTTTTCTTTTTTATTCAATAAAAAAATAAAAAAATAAAAATGAGTTAAGTCAGAAGGTGATTTGTAGTTATGTATTCACAATTTCCTCTGTGATCTAGGAACTTGGACAATGTTTTATTTGATTTTGAAAAGAAAGAAAGAAAATCAGAAAAGGAGAAGAGGGGATTGTTTTTCTAAACCATCTGAGCCAGAGCTGGCTAAGGCATTGTTCTGTATCCTCTCCTTGGACTCTACGCATGAACCTTGATATAGAGGCAACAAAGACAAATGAAGGCCAGGGAGGCACCTCAACAATTACAGAATGTTTTCTATACCATTACTGAGAGGGCAAATCAGACCACTCACAACAGTATCAATGATAACAGACTTATAGCCTTAATATGTGGCTGTATCTTCTACTCTGACACATCTCCTTTTGGAAATGAGCCATTTTCTTTTGTTCTGTGAAGCGTGTCTCCCATTATTACACCACTCAAGGCCACTCAGCTGGAATATTCCATAGTAAGGAACATCACGGCGATCAACAGCATAGTACCGAGTGTTAGCCTCAGCTGGGTACCAAGACAAACAGACCACTGGTGGGGAAGTAGCAGACTATGAAAATCAGAAATGGAAATTGTTTTCCCTTTCTAAACATCAGTTCCAAAACAAAGACATGAGAAAAGTGGTGTTTTTTTAAAAAATCACTTAAATTTTAGCCCCAGGTTTAGTTATCCCTGCTTTGACAATAGCAAAACACTGACAATAATGGTTCCCTCTTTTGCCATTCAGCAATTTCAGATTTAGCCTTTCCTGTGGCATCAATGCAAAATAGCTACAAGTCAATATAGATACAAATAGTGTATTTACCCGGCATTGGCTAAGGTTTTATTTTCTCATAGGTAATACATGTTAGAAAGATTTTAGACCCCGTGTCTCTGTTTCCCCAAACTGCCTTGTCCAGTACCTGTAACCTTCCCCCATATTCCACAATCCAATCTGTATTCAGGTTTGTTAACATTCAGAGGTTTAGTTTCTGAGGGAATACACTGGCCTTCTTCTTGCTCTCAGGCCTCATCTCCATAGCAACCAGCCAGGCCTAAGAGCTTTCTGACTGAGAATTCTAAAGGCCTTTCCCTGAACTGCCAACCTCAGGATTCCATAGAATCTTCACAGGCAGCCAATCATATGAGGCCTTCACCTGCCTGCAGGCAAAATTTTATTTTCTCATAGGTAACTTGTGCAATGGCTTTACGTTTTTCTAGAAGCATTTTTTGTTTTGAATTTGAACTCTAAGATTCTTCACATATGGAACATACACAATTTAATATAACTCTGTAAACTATGTTGTGTATGTCACTTTTAATTTATCTCATATATGCCTCCCAAACATTTTCTGTCATCCTTACTGCAACCCCAGGATTCCATAGGACCTTCACAGGCAGCCATATGAGGTCTTCGCCTGCCTAACACAGATAAACTCACAAACTCACAAACATTGACTTTTGTACATTAAGATGAGTATTCTGTATTAGCTGCTTAGGCCCTTGTTGCACTGTGGCCCAATAGTGCTTTGTCCTAATTCCATCCTAGCAGTGCCATCGCTCGAGTGGGATCAGAACCTAATGGCTCCGCACCTCAGTCAGCTGCTAGTATATGGGTAGTGTCAGGGACATTCTTCTCCCTTCCAAGGTACAGCATGAATGGCAGGTCCCTTTCCCCACCTCTTCCTGTGCTGTACTGTGGAAGGAAGCACTTCTGCCCTTACCGCACAACTGCAGTTGATGGGATCATTGCAGGAAAGGGGGGCGTTACCTGATTTCCCCCCATAATGGTATACAGCAAGACAGCAGTAGGACCACAATGATGTCACTGTGATGGCATATGCCCTGGACTGTTGGCAAAATGTTGTCATGCCAGAATGCTGATGACATGCAATAAGGGCCTTAGTTAACTATTGGTTGTTGTGTGCCTTCTAGTTGTTTCTGAGTTATGGTGATGCTAAGGTAAATCTATCATGGAGGAGGAGGGAAGATGGCGGCAGCAAAGTAAGGAATGTTTGTTTCGACTCTTCAAAAATTTAGCCTTAGAAGATAAGAACCTCAGAGTTGGATTTTAGAATTGGAAAGTTTTGGAAACTAGCCATGGGCCATTTAACTAGAGAGGAGCTGGATACTTTATATTTTGAAACTGAGACCTTGAAGCTTTTTAAGTTCTTATCTCTTTCACCGAGTGCTCTTTGGATTGTTAGTGCAAGTTATAGTTGCACTAAACTCCTTGAAGTTTTCTGAGGTGGTTATTTTTATATCAACAGTATGGTCCAGAAGTGTCAACAATTACAGCGAGAAATAATGGTTGGTTGGAAACGTTGCTGCTGGTATTCAGTAAGTCAGCCTCTGTAGTTGCTTCTTTCTGTATGTACTTTTGCTATAATTTAATTGTCCACTCTGCATACAAACTTATTGTAGCCAAACTGAGAGGTGAGAGATGAAAAAAGAGAATAACTGGGGCCTTTTTCACACCTTACCTTTGTCGCGGCAGTGGGGAGCGGCGCTTGCGTGAGCAGCTGCTTGTGTGAGCCACTCATGACTGCCCTTCTGCCTCCCGCATCGGCTTCCTGGTAGCGTGACCGTCGCACTTGTGCCCCGCCCCTTCCTTCCGCAGCGCAGTCTTGGAGCTGTAGGCTGTGCTGGGGGAAGGAAGCACGACCGCCCCGGCTCACCAAAGCACTGCACGCAGGTAAATGCACGAGGGCGCTGTGAGCATTGCACGAGCGTGCAGTATTTTCGGCTTACAGCCAAAAATAAGAAAATGCGTGCGCACCCTGCTTTAGCCTTGTGAGCATCGTGAGAGTGGGAGTGTGTCATACGGAGTGACGCTCCCACTCATGCAACACTCAAGGGGTGCTTGTGCAAAAAAAAAAAAAACATGCGAAAAGGGCCTGGGATAAATGCTGACAGCATGGTATTTACCAGAAAGATGTACAAAGACCTAGGAATTCCACCTACCTTGCAAAGTAGTTCTCCAGAACCCAGGAAAAGGCAGAATAAAATCACATCATATTTCCAACAGAAGAAAGAGAGTGTTGAAAATGTGAGTGCAAATGTATTCTATGAATCCTTGCAGAATGGATCAACCTCTATACCTCCTGTATTGGACTGGTCAGTAGATCTTAAAAGGACAATACAGGAATGCAGGACTCCAGGATCTTCATTAGACCTGGCTACAGAGTTGAACCTCACAGACTATATGTCTACGATGACAGAATCACACCAGGTGGATAAAGCTGAAATGAGGGACAAAGAACTCATTAAAGATCTCATGCAGAGACAGATTATTGAGCTTGCTTATAAGGGGTCAGCCTCAAAATATAAATCTATTTCTACTCAAACTGAAGAAACAGAACTAAGTGATCTTCAAATCCAGGGACAACTCCTTATGGTTTGTAGTGAATTAGCTCTTATCAAAAATTTTCTTTCAGGAAGTAATGTACTGTTAACAATACTCGTCGAGAACTATATAACCCAAGAGATGAGATCAGGACTAGAAGGAGCTGACAAATATCCCATGCAAATGCAACTGAAAACAAAGAGCATTGTAAGGAGTCATCCCAAAGACATTAATAAAGGGACACATAAGGGAGAACATAAAAAGCAGAAAAAAGTAAAAATATTAAAAATATAAGAAAGCAAGCAAATAAAGCACATTGTTGTCGGTCAAGGGAGCTAAAGAGGCTGATTAAATTGCTAGACACATATGCAAAGTCAAACTCAAATTTGGGTCTAAACAAGTCCTCTCAGAGGACCTGTAAGAAGAAAAGGAGAAAGAAAAAAGGACCAACCAATGTCCCAAGTTCACACCAAATGCCAGAGGAAGAAGGCGTGATAGAGGAAAAAACAGCAGTTGTCTCCAATGAGGAGGAAATGCAGGATCCATGGGCAGATGTACTTAGCAACATAGGGAAAACAGAGGACAACAATTGTAATGCAAATTTAAGCTCAATGCATCATCACATAAAGCCAGGGACAGATTTTTACCAAATAAATGCTTGGAACCTGGTGATGATTTCACATAAAATGGTATTTGCCAACTATCCTAAACCTAAAGGTTTTCTTGCACAAAAAGAACATATATTACACTTCCTGCACTTTTTAAATGCTTTCCTCCCAGGAGCAATGAGGTTTAATGATATGGTTTACTTAGAATATCTGTATTTTGATGGAATTAATGCTCAGGCTGTGGTTACATTTAAGGACCAAGATCTCGCTAGCTTTATTTACAAACCTAGAGAGACGTTTTCAAAACATGGATTAATAATCCTAAGATTTTTTGAAAACCAGGTTCTACCAGTTCCATTATTTGACTTTTCTGTCACTGTTTTCAAAGATGATAACTCTGAGACAATGAATAACATTTGGAATCTTGTAGATTTAAACCACAGTCAAGACTCTGTCCCCTCCCATACTCATCCAGATATCGCAGGTTCAAATCTGGCAGAGGTAGCTATTATTGATTGTTTAAACCAACTTAACACTGAAAGGGTTGAGACCTTTTGCCAGAAGAAAAAGCATTACTTATGTCTTTTTGGAGATTGTCATATATTGTTCAGGCAGAGATTTTACAAAGATTAGATTTACTGAGAAATTGTTTAATAGGAAAGCAGCCATATGAAATAGAAGGATTAATGGACTTCAGTGGAAAAGTTAAGGATCATAATTTGACAATGATAAATGAAGAAAGATCTGGGGAACAAGAGAAAATCCCAAGCAGCGAGGAAGCTTTGGACAGGGCTGATGCAGTTGAGGAGAAAGGAAAGATCCACTTTGGAAATGTACATGGAGCAACAGAGAAACCTGGCCTAACAAATAATGAATATTTGAACAATATGGGGGTCCCAACTATTAAGGAATCTGTGGGGGGGAGATGATCCTAGGGGCCAGGTTACAGCAGAACTAAATTTAATATTAAATAACATTGAGCAAAATGAGAAAGATGCATCCCCCTTTACAACTGAACCAAATTCTGGTGCACTTAAGCCTTTGTCCTGGACAGACATGAGATACCTAGTTGAAGAAGAAAAAGTATCACCACAGAAAGAATCCAACCCAGTGGACAATTTGCATGGTATGATACACCCAGTGATGTCAAAAGTTAGTTAACTGTGCCCGTCTATAGAGATCATTGAACACCAAGAAGAAAATCAGTGGAATTCAGCCAGGCCACCCACTACCAAAGAGCCACGTCACAAGCATGCAAATCCCAAAATTCCATCTACTAGGGTATGACATAGGCTAAATTGCTCCTGTGGCCAGCTGACATTCCTTTCATGGAATATTGCAGGATGGAAGAGGAAATTGGCAGATCCAGCCTTCTTGGATTTTATAAACAACCATGATATAATCTTGTTCCAAGAGATTTGGGCTAGGAAGACATATTTCTAAATGGCTTCACAGCACACTTGCTGGAAGAAAGTCCAAGTTTTCAGGGAGGACAACCAAAGGGTGGATTGGCATTACTGATCTCCACAAATATCCATGTTATTAATATCAGAATTGACCCCTTGGCCAACATTGCAAATGCTCTGCTTATTAAATTCAGGTGGGCATGGTTACTTGTTATAAATGTTTATCTTCCACCACAACGCCAAAATAAATCGGTGAAGGACACTTGGCACCAACTGGAAGACTACATTGTCAATTTAATTTCACTATACCCAGAAGCATTTGTTATAATGGCTGGGGACTTTAATGCTAGAACAGAGCAAAATGAGGAAGACTTATATT
Organism: Ctenosaura bakeri; assembly: GCA_948474755.1. NCBI lineage: Eukaryota > Metazoa > Chordata > Lepidosauria > Squamata > Iguanidae > Ctenosaura > Ctenosaura bakeri. Next base: position 12,891 of record CAOLHI010006759.1, read on the forward strand.
CACATTTCCACATATCTCAGCCTGTAATGGATGAGGCTCTGAAGTTGCCAATTAGACAATCGAAGAATAAGGTAACTCTGCTGGGCTATGTCTTATACAAATGATTAACCGGCTGAATTTTGTAATTGTAAATGAATGTGTCGATGGTGATACAAATGGTGAGTTTACAATTCTGTCTAACCTAGGTGCATCCACAATTGATTATTTTATAGTCTCTTATGATTTACTAAGCATGGATTCCAGATGTACTGTAGAAAAGTATATTGAGAGTGATCATTTGCCCTTAGTTTTATATTTAAATTGTTATCTTCAAATGACATATGCAGAACAAAATCCAGTGTTAAATGGAGATATTGAAATAAGAGCTCTCATGTCAGATGGTCTCCTAAGCCGGAGAATGATGTAAAGGAGCTATTATATTCAGATAGGTGTCTTCATAAATGAAACGTTCTGCTGTCAGCAGACTGCACAGAAATTGTGCTTGGAGAGTTTCAAGAAATGAGTATGGATTTAAAAAGTTTCTTAAACTACCTGACTGGGAAATGTGCCTCCTCCAGTAAATCGAAACACTGGTTCGATAAGGAATATATTCTAATGAAACAAGTACTTGTTGAAAAATATAAAACTTATATAGAGAAAAAATTACTAACAATACCTTCACAATGGTTTCAGTTAAAGATGAAATATAAAAAACTAATTAAGATAAAAGAATACCAGGCTCTAGAGAGCCCTGGGGAGATTTAATAAAAGCAGCCAGGGAAAGGATACAATGACCTTTTGGAGAATGGCTGCTATGGGGTGGCCTAACTCCTCAGTTAATTTGGAATATTATATTCCTGTAAGTTCATGGGAAACCCACTTTATTAACATACATGAAAAAGGGAAAAATGATCCCCAAAGCAAAAGGGACAATATATGTAACTATCCTGAATGGCATCCCATAACAGCCTTGGAAATTAAGATTCTTATTTCCAAACTTAAAAGTGGCAAGGCCCCAGGAAATGACAACATTCCACCTGAAGTATTCATATCTAACCTAGACTGGTGCACACCTGTGCTGGCTGCACTGTTTACAAGCATCAACCATTCAGCATGAATCCCAGAAGACTGAGGACTGGTTATTATTATCCCAATCTATAAAAAAGGAGAACAGCCAGATCCAGAAAACCTGTCAGCTTAGAATAGGAAAATATACCTAATGATGAGCAGTCTGGATTCAGGAGCAGGCATTCTTACACCCTTTTCACACGGGCTTCCTCTTGCGAAATAGCCCTGTGTGCCTCGTGGAAGTGGGGGCCTTGCTCTGCATGATGCACTCCCACTTCCGCTGCGCTCACGGGGCAGAAGCTGCTCTCGCATGTATTTTTTATTTTCGGCTTGCAGCCAAAAATAAACAGTGCTCGCGCAAGGCTCCCGACGGGGTCTCGCACTTACCGGAGTGCGGAGGGCCGTCGCAGGTGGGCCTCTCACGCTTCCTCCCCACTTCCACCCCCAGCGCCGCCTACAGCTCCCAGGGAGCACTGCAGAAGTTGGGGGCGTGGCTGAAGAGCGCCTGTTGCAGAAGAAGACGCCAGGTGCAGTAAGGAGGCAGGGGGGAAACGGCAGCGTTTTGGGAGAGGGTTGTTGCGTGAACCGCTCTTCTCCCTTGCGCAAGCACTGGCACTGCGAAAAGGGCCTTAGACAAGTATACAGCATCTTCGGGGGGGGGCACTTTGTGCTACCTTTGTTGATTTCAAATCAGCTTTTGATCTTATTTCAAGAGACAAATTGTGGGAAAAGTATGAAGATACTAATATCGATCACCGGCTGCTTTCTCTCATTCATGGTCTATATGAAAATACCCAACTGAGGGTTAGATGCAGCAGTGCAGGCCATTTGACTGGGCATATTCCCACTTTTAAGGGAGTAACACTGGGTTGTGTATTAGCATCAACACTGTTTAATTTTTACATTAATTCCTTGATCAAAAACTTAGCAGGTGCACTCCCACCACATCAGTTTGTCAAATAGACCCCTGTCGATACTGCTTTATGCACACGATGCAGTGCTGTTATCATTGACAAGTGTTGGATTAAGGTGTTTGCTCAGGGCCCTGGACAGCCATCGTGAAAATGAGCAATTGCAAATTAGTAATGATAAAACCAAGGTGCTTGTGTTTTCCAGGAAGAGGAGAAAGTATGAATGGAGAATAAATCACCATAAAATTGAGCAGGTGAACTCCTATAAATACTTAGGAATAATTTTTCACTCACATGATACCTGGAAGGCACATTCAAAATGTGCAATTACGAATGTGCAGAGAACTGTGAAGGCACTCCTCTCCTTCTTTTATAGCAAGGGAGGACAGCACATCCCCTCAGTAATCCAGGTTTTTATGACCAAGGTGATACCCCAGATATTATATGGCTGAGAAGTATGGGCACTTGATAACTTTGTCCCTCTGGGAGCTATGCAGACTAAATTCCTGAGGGCAATATTTGGCATCCCGAGCTGTGTTCGAAATGCAATCACTTGCTTAGAAGCAGGACAAATCTCTGTGGAGGCCTGCATATGGTTACATAAATTTCATTTCTAGTTGAAGATAATGTTTGTACCAGTTGGACTGTCTCCAGTTACACTAACCCGTTCTTATCAATCAAAGTGGAAAAAGTCATTAATTAGGAAATTTCAAACCTTAGGTTTTTCAACAATGGCCATTCAAACCCTAGGGTATACCAAAGCTAAAATAGCTATCTCACAGAGAATTTACGACACTGAATTACAGCATCATCTAAGCCAAATGGCATTATATCCTGCTCTTAGGAATAATAGAGGGTCATTTATACTCCCAAATTATTTGATAGATCTGACCATTCCTAAATTCAGAAAGGCACTTACACTAGCCAGATTTAATGTTTTATTATCTGCATTGCTGGAAGGTAGATATGAAAAGACCCCTTACAGTAAGCAGGCTTGCCCATGTGGGATGGGAGAAGTAGAGACAGTGGGTCATGTCCTGCCTCACTGTAATTTTTATCAAGATCTAAGATCTTTTTATATAACCCCAATCATACAAAAGGTCCCAGATAGGCCTGAGGAATTTTATTTAGACTATCTTCTCTCAGACTGGAATCCCAAAGTCACAACTACAGTGGCAAGCTTTTGTGCAGCAGCCATTCACCGTCGAAAACAGTTAATGGGTTAATCTTTTTATATTCTTCGCAGATGGGTTTGCTGTTCTTCTCCCATGGTGGCTGTATGTTTGTTTTTTTAAATATATGAATTCCAGCTCTATCTACTTGTTGCAAATGTCAGTTGTATTTTATGATTCAAGCTTTGATCAATATTTTAACAAATTGTAACACAACTCATAGATAGGTTTGTTATCTTTATTTTTAAATCTTATAATCTTAAATTTTACAATTCTAACTCCATTTACTTTTTGTTAATTGTATTTTATGGTCAACGCTTTTAACAACTTTTTGATGGATCTACTACTGTTTTAACTGTACATTATTGTTGTTCTAATTTGTAACTTCTGCTGGCTGTTTGCCATAATAAATGAAATGAAAATGAAATCTATCATGGGGTTTTCTGAATGTGTGATGCATCCAAGGTCACGCAGTGGGTTTTCATGACTGAGCAAGGAATCGAATCCTGGTCTCCAGGATCATAGTCCAACACTCAAACAACTATACCATCCTGGTTCTGACTGCCCCAAACTTGATGGAAACATCACTTACTTGTGCTCTGATCCCTGGCAGATTGGACTTCCTTTTCTCCATGCTGCTGATGCTCAGTAAAGTAGGTTGGGAGGGAAGCTTCAATTGTGGCAATAGTGTCACAATTGCAATTAAGCAGCAATCAAGAATATGGAACAGTTACCTAGGTTTACTTATCCCTAATAGTTCAATATTCATGATTGCTTCTTAAACTTAATTTCGATATTGCTGCCATGATCATAACTCCCATCCCTTCACTTCACTTCACTCCACTTATTGGTGGAGTCACCAGTGAGATGCAGCAGCCAGAAAAGCCAATGCAGTTTTTGGTTGCATGAATAGGAATATGGTGCCTAGAGGGGGGAAAGTAATAGTAGCACTCTATTCTGCTTTGGTCAGACCTCATCTGGAATACCGTGCCCAGTTCTGTGCACCTCATTTCAAGGATATTGACATTCTGGAACATGCCCAGAGGAGAGTGACCAAAATTGTGAAGGGTCTGGAAGGCATGGCCTATGAGGAGCTAGGGATGTTAAGTCTGCAGAAGAGAAGGTTGGGAGGCGACATACTAGCCATTTTTAAATACTTGAAAGAATGTTGTCTCAAAGAGGGAACAGGCTTGTTTTCTGCTGCTCCAGAGACTAGGACATGGAGCAATGGATTAAAACTACAGGAAAAGAGATTCCACCTAAACCTCGGGAAGAACTTCCTGATGGTCAGAGCTGTTTGGCAGTGGAATACGCTGCCTTGGAGGGTGGTGAAGTGTCCTTCTTTGGAAGATTTTAAACAAAGGCTGGATGGCCATCTGCTGGGAGTGCTTTGATGTGTGTTCCTGCATGGCAGGAAGTTGGACCGGATGGCTCCAATGGTCTCTTCCATTATTCTATGATCTATGGCCTTTCTGCATTACCCTCTTACAGTGCCATTGTTCCACTTTCAACCTCCTGTGGAATTCTGGGGTTTGTAGTTTCCCAAGGTCAAAGAGCTCTTTGACTGCAAACCTCAAGATTCCATAGGAGATTGAAAGTGGAATAATAACACTATAACAGTGTAGTGCGGAAAGGCCCTATGATTCTATGAAGGAAGTCAATTCTGCTGGAAATTGGGGCGCAATCAACGTTTCTTTGGTCAGGTGTGTAGGAGGGGCTGTCAAGCTAAGAGAGGTTACTTAAGTACAGTTAACTAAGAAGCTGATACAGAATATTGCGCAGTATTTTAAAAATGTTTTCTAAAACAGAAATGTAGTATATGTAGCCCCTAAGACCTGTTATTTGGGTCCTGTGGTACTAATTGTAGTGATTCTAGATTCTACTATTTTTCTTTTTTTGTAGAAAGTGTGGCATTATGTTATTTGTCTTCAAGTAATTCCTGACTTACAGTGACACTAAGGTGAAACTGTCAATGGGTTTTCTTGACAAGATTTGTTCAGAGGTTTGCCATTGCCATTCTCTGAAGTTGAGAAGGCAGGAATCATCCAAGGCCACCCAATGGGTTTCCATGGCCAAATGGGGATTCAAACCTTGGCCCCTTTCCGCACAGCATTTCCCATGTAAAAGGGTGCCTGGAGTGTCACGTAATTGTGAGGAGCGATCTGCACAACGCACTCACAATTGCAAGATGTTTCAGAGGCTGGCAGGCACCGATCACACACCTTTTCATTTTCGGCTGGAAGCTGAAAATGGTAAGCGATCCCGCATTGCTCCTGGGCCCCGTGCGCACTTACCTGTTGTGCGGAGCCTCTGGAGCTGCACTGGTCACACTTCCTGCCCCAGTGCAGCCTATGAAACTCCCAGGCTGCACTACGGAAGGAAGAGGTGGGGCTCTCGCACGGGCAGGCAGCTCGTGCGGAGCAAAAGCAGCAGGGATGTAAGAGCCTCTCACCAGAGGCTGCTTGCATGATCCCCCCACCCCAGCGCCAGAAAAAGGTAAGGTGCGGAAAGGGCCTTGGTCTTCCAGGCTCCTACTTCAACAATCAAAACACTATACCATACTGGCTTTCTATGGCACTAGACTGGCTATGAAATATCTTTGTTATTGTGGACTTTATTCATTTTTGACTTGTTTTGGGCTTCTGTTGTTGTTGTTGTTACTGTTGTTATGTGTATATTAAAAAACAAAAAAACTAAAACTCTATAATAAGGTTGCCATAAATTAGGATTTGCTTGAAGGCTCATAACAATGAGAAAATGAACACACACAGTAGAAATAGGAAGAACCCCTCTCCATACCCCCAAATGCAATTTAGATCTAGAGTACTCATAGGAGCACAAGGGTTTTTTGTGCACCCAACAAACAGATCTCACATTGTTTTGCTTCATAGTCAAGATAGCCATCCAATTCAGGATGACATAGTTTGCAGTACAGTTCACACAGCTGAAACTGTCTTACTGAATTTGCTGGTAGGAGTAGGAGGAACAAGGCAAGATGAAATGCCTTCATTGCTGTTGGTCTCTGCAGTGTATCCTCCTGATTAGTTCCAGGGTCTTTTTAAAAAAATATTTTTATTAAAATTTCTGAAAAAGGTATAAAATGGGAACATTTCTTCTAAATGCTCCCCTCCCCCAACTCCCATAGCAAGTTTCTTCTCCAGTTTTGCCCAGCTGAATCAAACAAAAGGTATAATACAATACAATGCAATACAATGCAATACAATACAATACAATACAATACAATACAATACAATACAATACAATACCAGGAGTCCAATCCACTATACATAGAATCTTTAGCATAACAATCATAGCTGATGGGTCTGGACTGCAGACTCTGCCCATTCACTTAACCCACCTAGTATGAGATCTAAGAGACTGGCTTTCACTGCACAAATGGGGTGGCAGTTCTCCAAGGGCTCTAGGATGCTCTTACAAGAAACCTTAAAGAAAAAAAAAAATAAAAGTTTTGAGAGGAAAAAAAAGGTGGGGAAAGGAAAGGAAACAATTACACAGAGCTGGAAATAAAGTCAATCTAACTTCCTTTATTATTATAGTTTTTATTATTAGCTACCAACGTGAGCAGAGTCTGGGAATTCACAGCATGCACAGGTTTCATTGCAGAAAGAGTGTTTTGGGAGAAAGGATGTTGGCTTTCAATGACATGCCATAAAGAAGAGCAACAAAAACTGTTACCAATTTCCTGCGTTGGCTACTCAAATTGCATACATATAACTACATAACAGGCATTATTCTGCATCACCCACTTAGCTAAGTGACCACCTTAGTTATGTAGCTAAAAAGTGTCTCCCTGCCTAATGCCCCAGTCTTCAGTTACCAGCTTGGCAGCCACTGTGAGTGACAGGAATCTGTCCCCTTGTTGATCAGGAAGCAACTGACTTCAATTTGCATCCAATCCCAAGAGCAGTCTCTGCTGTGACAGACAGAAGCAAAGTCCCTTTTGCAATTCTCCCTTGCACAATAATTAATTTGTGGGAGCGGGATGGAAACATCACTGCTGCTTACTGACCAGTAGGGGAACAGACCCCCCCCGTGTCTCACAATGGCTGCGGCCCAGTAAGATTGGGCAGACTTTCATGGTCTCTATATGGGCAGACTTCCATGGTTTCTATGTGTTCCCTAAATTAATGAATACATGGGGGACATGAAAACACACAGCTGCTCCAGGTAGCACATTCATAACTGTCTTGGTGCATTCTGGCCAATGTCTCCTGGTCCCTCTTCTCAAGCCCACACCATCGTCGTTGCACCCCAACTGGGAGCTGAACAAGCTTCTTTGATCAATATGGCTGCTGGCTATTAAGGTGGGCCATTTATGATCATGGGAATAGTGCCATGGTTGTGACTTTGTAGTGTTACTAAATGCAGAGCAGTTACTGATATCTAATTCTAGGTTATGAATAGGTAACTGTGCTAAAGAATGCTAGTCAGTGTTCTGAATCGCTACTTAAAAGTATGGGGAGGGTGGCTGAGGCTAGGTCTCCTTGATGGCACATGGGCATTGAAGTCATCTGGTGCCAGAACTGGAACCAGAATGATGGAACTTTCACCACACACACACACCCTTGGTACCAGGGGTGTGGGTTGATCTGGGGCTGTTCTTGGCAACTGGCATCTTAACCTATGGTTCTACGGGAAGAAAACTGACAAAAATTAGCACCAATAACGATAATCAATGCAAATGATGCCCCAAAGTTTACTGGGAGCTGGGTGAGAGGTATAAATACTTGGTTCTCACCATGACCTAAAAAGGTTCACCCTGGCGGGGACTTAAATACCGCCTGAGTCTAAGACTGCTTTGGCCTCTAGGCCAGTAAAGTGGAAGCGAGACAGGAGATTCGGAACTCCTGTCCATGCAACTGAATCAGTGGAGGCAGCGATGGGACAACCCAGGGCACTGAGTAGCTGCATTGCATAGCGGAATGCATTCAATGGCTACGTATGCTGCAACATGCATGGCCTCCACGGTCTCTTTCAGGCCAGAATCATCTGACCTTATCCAGGACAACCATCCCTCTCTCTCTCTGCCCTTCATCCCACATGAAACCTTAGCCTGATGATATATCCGAGGGCTGAAGCTTTAAAGGAGGCAGCAAACCACTTCTCTCCATAACCTGAATCCTTCCAATATCCTGATGAAGGAACAGCTAGGTTGTCAGGCAGATTCAGTGTACAAATGGGTGCTCCGATGAAGCTGTCAAACAAGCTGGACTCCGAGCTAGTATTACACAGCTGGATAGGCTTCTTTGCCACAAACCTTAACAACATTTTACTTAACACTATAACATATGCCACATTTAATGGAAGCATGTGGGGGCAAGGTACTTCCCAACTTGAAGCCAGTTAAACTGCCTTCTGGACCAACAGGTCAAGACAATCAAACATATGACAAGTGTAACCTGAAAAAGGATCAGCACAATCAGGGGATGCAGTGCATATCTGGCTATGGCTTGTCCAGTGGATGACCAGTTAAATACGTCCCACCATGAACTGGTAGTCGCTTCCTCCACTTCCACAGAGGCTTTTACAACCTTCTGTGAGATGTGGTCTACACTGACAGCAATTTGATGGAGGGTGGATGAAACCTCCTTTACCTTTTCAGCCAGTTGACTAAGATTTCGAAGCCATAAAAACAGGGGAATCTCTGTATTTAAATGAAATCCAACCAGTTCTGATTCACTAGGCGCATGTTCAATTTCTAAGACATAATCATGTTTCTCTTGCCTAATATAAAAATTCGCTGCCAAAACAGTCCTGCACATGCTGGCCACAAAAACACGGATTGCCCTTCTCGCGGTCAATCCAAACTGTGTCACCACTGGGAATTAAAGTCACCCTTTTACAAGTTCTCAGACAAAAACATTTACTATTAAGTTGCGCCGTGGTGGATGAATTTACAGGAACCAGAACATAGTCAGACCGGTTATGGTGACTGACCATATCGATGTTGCCAAAACATTGGATCCAATGCTGGTGGGACACGCAGCCAGACAAATCATAAAAATGTGCACCATTTGACCAATGATATAGCGGCTGGGGGATTAAAGTGGCATTGACATCTATGAGGGGTAGTCCTAACTGAGAAACTGGGTGAACAATTACCAAGTCCAGAATCCTTTCGTGGGCAACTTCCACCGTGAGAGTTAGGCTCTGCCAGGTGGTGTGCTGCACTTTCGCCAAAGCAGCGGGATGTTCCAAAGAGTCTGGGTACCGCTCTCTGAGCAGGCTTAGGATCTCAGGGTGCATTAAACCCATACGGCTAGCCTCGATCACCTGAGCAGTGAAGGTGATCACGTTGCTTTGCAGTTGCGTGCACTGGATAGCAACTGATAAATCATGCATCGTGTTCTTGAAGATGCGGTTGAGATCGGAAATTATTTCCCGCTCGACTCCAACCCATTGTGGTAGCAACTGACTAATTAAGTCCATGCCCTTGGCCAAATTAGTTAGACCTGCAGCAGAATGGATGCCAATTTACTTCGTTTTGGTGCCAACTACACCCAATTTGTTGGCTAAAATTTCCTCATTGATGGTATTCAGGATCTCACCACCAGTGCCGATGTCTCCTAATATAGTTCCAAGATCTCGCTTAGGGCGAATGTGTGGGTGGGAGAAGGACAACCACCGCTTCTCCCAATGTTCCCATTGAGTCCATGCCAATTTTAAATAAGGTGTGCAGGTCAGAAGTACTTTGGAAATAATGACGGCAGTAAAATCTAACACCATTGTCATGAGCATGGGTTGGGCCTCTGAATAAGCCACCATTTCAAAGTCTTTGCGCACAACAGAGCTACTCACATACATAGACTGATGCTTACCTTCAGGATTCCTATGATGAGCTGGAGAATCTGGACACCATTTCCTGTTGCATGTAAACTCGCAACCTCTTGGTACTTGAGTGAGATTCTGGCAGTTGAAGAAATATGTCTCCCAAACCCACTTGGGGCGGCACTTGTCCATGTCAAAGGAGACAAGGAGCGGTGCCTCCCGCCTGAGGTTACTGTGGTACACAACAACTTTGGAGGGGGCCAAGTGGATCTCCGTTTTTACCCACATTGTGAGGTTTTTGTCGGCAACGGACATGATCAATCCTATGCCAACCCAATTGTTTGAGAATACTAGGGGTTGCATGAACAACTGGAACAAGTATCTTTTCTGATAATAAGGGTGCAGATCTGAATAGCGTAACACTGCATCAGTTTCTGGATAGGGATTCCAATTACACACTGCCTGTATCTTGGCATCCCAATTTGTTGGTATGTGTGTATACTGGGGGAGAAACAGCCCCATACACGCCTCCAGGCAAGGACAGAAACACGAACATACACAAAAGCGGACCCATCTTCGTCTCTGTAAGAAATACAGAGAGGAAGGTTCCATCAGAGCCTTCCAGTCCTTATGTAAGTTTCCCCAAATTACCTGCAGGAGCAACCAAACCTGCAGTGCTTGTGAGAACATTGCCATATGTTCCCATGTGGGGACCCACTTCCTCAAATCCAAGTGGAGGTCAGAGTTGGGCTCGCAGACCTCCGCAACAACAGCCTTGTTGGGTAGGACATCGGTCATCAGGAGACTGTACACCGTCTTGCCCCAACCAACAGTTATCTGAGTCACAAACAGAGTGCTGCCAAGAGCCTTAAAGGCACAGAAGCAGAAGGAGAACCAGATGGAGGGGCTAGCAGTAGCCACAATCGCCTCCGCTTTTGAACTTCCAGGTTGTCCGAAAGCAAAGGGAACTGCAAGGGGAGCCTGGACAGCACCGCCGCCGCGTGCGGCCGAACCTACACAAGGCCAGCCAAGCAGCCAGACGGACTGAAATAATAAAATGATGTTTATTAAGTACAGACAAATATTAAAGACACCACAGTCACACAGATAACTAAGGAACCAGAGATTGACTTAGGGATAGGGATTTTCAGAGAGAAATGGGTGATACTACACCTGTCTTGTAGTTCTGGACCTTGAGAGCGAAGTTGGGGTGCAATGAAGAAGCTCAGCGTGATTGGCTGAGGGGAGCTTGCCAAGCAGAGCAGCGGCAAGACTGGATGGAACTTGGGAGCGATCCAAGGAAGGTCTCGGAATCAGGGGTTTTTATAGGGAGAAATGTGACTGCAGGCTATGCCTTACTCGGTGAGAACAATGCATTTTAGGCGCGGGACAAAGCTTTGGAAAGGTCAGAATTTAGCATGATTGGATCAGAGCCGAATTAACAATAGTGTAGCCAGTATGCAAATGTGGAGCGCTTAGTACAGCTTTGTCAGGTTGCCTGCTTGGGGCAGGGAGCCTTTCTTAGTATCTGGCATATGCAATGAGGTGTTTGCCGGAGAGGTCCCTGAAGCGATGAACTGACTGTATCTGGTCTGCCTGGGTGGAGAATGGAATGTCCAGCAATTATCGGCCGTGCCTGTTTGCATGCTTGTCTGGTTGCCTCACAAACATGTGGAGCAGGGTGGCAGAGGAAAGCCGAATTATTTGATATCAAAGTGATATCGAGTGCTATCTCCAGGTAGGCCTAGACCGCAGTAACACACTGTTTTAGAAGCACTGTGACTTCTTCTCACACATTTGTGATTGAAAGTTTTTGAAAAATACACACCAAAGAAACACACACAAATGCACACACATTGGCTCCCCAAGAACTATAGTGTGTTAATTTGTTTTGAGATATTGGGTCCTGAAAGTTTGAAAGATGAGCTTTAGTGGGACATCAGGGAAAAACTGAGGCTATGGATATTTTCTAAATAATACTTTGGTTCTCCTAATAATAACATCAGGGAATGTTTTCCTTCCTTCCTTCCTTCCTTCCTTCCTTCCTTCCTTCCTTCCTTCCTTCCTTCCTTCCTTCCTTCCTTCCTTCCTTCCTCTCTCTCTCTTTCTCTTGTAATCAGAATAAACACTTGCCAACCAGAGCTAATTAAACTGAGAAATGTAACATCTCACCAGAGTTGGAGATGGTGTTGAAAAAGTTGACCATTTGAAATCAGAAAGACTTGAGATAATTCATTTGACAAGCTGAAGTACTATAAAGGTAAGTCCATAGGACTGTATCAGTTTGGCCCATAAGGAGTGAGGAGATACTGGGTTTTGGTTTTGGTTTTGTTTTGTTTTGTTTTTCTTTAACCCACATAGTGTCTTGTGAACATATAAACTATAATTCACTCCTTAATCTGTAGTTTGTCATAAATGTAAACAGGAACTATCTGATACAAGTCTGTTTATAAAAATGATTTCTCTCCCCAAGCCTTGCCCAGGCCAGATGTGTTTGTAGAGCACAGGAGCCCTCAAGTGGACACTTCAGGGGAAGGCAGGTATTTGGATAGACAGCCTTTGCTTCTTTCACTGAAGCCCAGGAGAAGTTCAGTTGCCTGACCACAGAGAGGGAAGCTGTCTTTGCAAATGCCTTCCTTGCTCAGAGGCCCAACATACGATCTGGAATTGTGGTTTCTAAAAGC
>CAOLHI010006760.1:0-24963 GCA_948474755.1 Ctenosaura bakeri
TCTGAATTTCTGAATTCATTTTCCTAATCGGAGTATAAAGACACCAGGCTTGACGCACAGTGAACTGTTCCTCCCCTCTCGTGAGGAAATGGCCTTTGTCAGGTATGCTGTCTATATGCATTTTGGACCGCAATGGAAAGCAATAGGGATTTTGTTCATATACCGTTGACCCCATTGCTTCCAAGAATTCAGCTGACACAACAAAAGAAGCTTTAGGCTTAAGTGCTTTAGTCTTCCCAAGATTTCATGGCCACCATGAAAGCCATGGCCTGATCTAGATGAGGATTCAGGACTGACAAAAATAGCTCAGGTCACACCTGAGACCAAATTCGGGGATGTTCCTTTTTTAGAAGATGGTTTTGGAGTAGCTATGCTAACTCAAGGATTTTGATAGTTGTAGTCCAACTTTTCCAAGGTCTGCTTGAGACATACTAAATTGCCACAAAATGCTGTCACACCAAAAAATTAAAATTAAGTTAAATATAGTTAGCTCTAAAGATGAAGAATTACTTAGAACATTTCTACACTAGAGTGTTACAGTGTAATTATTCCATTTTCAACCTCCTATGGAATCTGGGGTTTGCAGTTTAGCCCCTCCCTAATCTGCAAACCCCAAGATTCCATAGGATGTTGAAAATGGAATAATAGCACTAGAACAGTCTAGTGTGGAAATGACCTTAAGCTTGTTAAAATCAATGGGGAATTATATAATTGCTGAAAGGACAGTGTCTTTTATCTGGGTTTCTACATTTGAATAGAGCCAGAGTGGTAAAGGGGTCTGAGTGTTGGACTTGTTGGACTATGAGCCTGGAAACCAGGGTTCAGTTCCCTGCTCTGCCATGGAAACCCACTGGGTGACTTGGAGTACATCATACTCGTTCAGTTCCAGAAATTTGTCCTATACCGCCCGAGCAATGCGAGTGGCGGGTGGGGGGACGGTATTTGCCGCCCTCCCACGAGAAGAGATCGCACTGCTGGGGCCGACGGGAGGAGGCGGGGGCTGAGCTTAGTATTTATGACTGCCCCGCCTCTCTCGTCCTCTCTTTGGATTCAGGCGAAGGAGGAGGAGGACGTTTGTTTTTGTTTTTGGAGCCACGTGGCGCTTTGTAGGCCTGGTTGTCCATTCCTCCTCCTCCTTCGCTGGGACCCAGAGTCGGCTGACCGGCCTTCTCGTGTCGGTGGCTGGCGGACTCGTCGCGGGAGCGGCGAAGGGCGATGTTTCGACTGGTCCTCGCGGCGCCGGGGCCTGACCCAGCCCTCTCCCTGCTACAACGGTCCGGAAGGCCCCTCCGGGGGCAAGGAGGAACCAGCGGCCGCCTCAGCAACCGCTTGGGTAGGGCCTCGCCTGCTCAGTGCGGCCGTGGCGGCGGGAGAACGAGCAGCGAGGGTGGAGGGCGGTAGCAAAGGGAGAGCATCTCCTGTGGCTTTGGTGCCGCCACGGCGCCGGGGCCTGGCCCAGCCTCCCCCCGCTACAACGGTCCGATAGCCCCTCTGGGGGCAAGGAGGAACCAGCAGCCGCCTCAGCGGCCACTTGGGTAGAGCCTCGGCTGCTCAGCGCGGCCGTGGTGGCGGGGGAACGAGCGGTGAGGGCGGGGGGCGGTAGCGAAGGGAGAGCATCGCCTGTGGCTTTGGTGCCGCCGACACGCGCCCTGCGGAGGTGAGTAGGGGTGGTCCGGCGGCTTTCTCTCTCGGCCCCCTCAGTCTACTTTGTTAGACTCATGAGGGGTTTTCCTGAATTACCAATAAATATATGCACACACAGGAGTAGGGATAATGTAATGAAATCAGAGGGAAATAGATTCCAGAAAGTACAAAAGTTGCTATTTATCGTATTAACAGTGGCTAGTTACAAGACTGTTGTTGGGTGATAAACAAACACTTGAATCTTCCACATCAGTTTTGAACAAAATCTTCAAAGACAGATGTTGTGAAACAGCAAAATTACAGTTACCAGGAGGTTTGAACAGGAAGAAAGGCTTGCTGTTTCTGCTATACAAGTCCAGCACCAGAGTGCTCACTTATCCTTTTGTAAATAAATTACTATCACCATCACTGGGCAATGAACAATTGGCAATGAGCGTGAGTAAGGTTATCACCTATATTTCATGCTCCTACGTTTTTGTTTTTCTATTTTAGTATTTATTTAAAGGCTTTTGTAGAGGAAATGCTGTTTCCTTGCAAAAAAAAAAAAATGCTGCTTTCTATGCAAACACACCATGTGCAAATTTTGTGCAGAGTAAGTCCAGGACTTAATTTGAAAAATTTTGAAAATAATTTGGAAATATCCTCCAAGTAATGCAATCTTTCCCTTCCTTCATGTAATCTCAGCAATTTGTCAGCTTGATTGGTTCAGCTACATGATGCATTAATGGAATCTATTCTTATATTATTAAGTCTTCTGGAAATTTTCTCCATCTCTGCGTCTGTTCTTAACTTCATTGCCAATTTCATACTGTGCTTTTTCCATTATTTTGTTTTAAAATCATAGAGGCATATTTCAAATTATATTAAAAACAGATTTCCAACACTCGCCTTCTTCCATGACCACCAGTAATGAAACAAATCGGGTCCTTGGCGTTCCACATTTCTTGCAATTAGTGCTTAAATTACGATACATTGTCTTCAACCTAACAAATAGCTATAGCGTAAAATATTATTTTGCACTGTTGTAAATCAAAGGAGTGAGACACCATTGGTTTTACTACAAAATGTGTTTGATTATTGATGAACAATGTATATCCCACCTTTCCGAAGAAATAAAATCCAAAATTAAAATGAAACCATAAAAGGTAATCCATTAGAAACATCAGTTAAATACACATCTATTAAAAATGCACCAAGATTAAATAATAATAATAATAATAAAAACATCCACCACTTATACTTAATTTAGCAAAGAAGTTACCTTTAAAGCCAAAATATTGTCTGGATAAGAATGTGTGGGGAATGACAAAAGATGAAACTTTCTTTCATATTCCCATCATGTGTTCCTCTGATGGTGATGGGTCAGAGAAGGGTCTCTATGTGATCTTAAAACCAAGGCAGGCTCATAGAGAAGAATGTGGACTTCCAGGTAGCTTGGTCCTAAATCATAAGGATTTTATAGCACTTTGAACTGTGGTTGGGGATAGATGGATAGTAAATGAAATTGTTATAAAAACGAAATCATATTATCCCTGTAGTCCAGTCTAGCCTCTAGCTGCAGTATTCCGGGTCAGCTGGTGTTTCTGAACCCTTTTCAAAGGTTTAGAGGATCTTTATGAGCCAGCATGGTGTATTGGTCTGAGCATTGGACTATGATGCTGGAGACTGAGGTTTAATTCCCCACTCAGCCATGGAAACCCACTGAGTGATCTTGAGCACGTCACACACTCTCAGCTCCCAGAAAACTCCGTGATAGGTTTGCCTTAGGATTGCCATAAGTCGAAGGCACATGACAACAACAGTAATACAAATGAGGTATAACTAAGATATGTATCACTGTGGCCAGACAGGACAACTCCAGGAATACATGCAGTTCTGTCTCACTTCAGGGAGGTGGTGGTGAGGCACCTTCATTGCAGTGTAACTCTCTCTAACACTTTACAGAAGACCGGGGACATATGTAGCCAATCAACATTAGAGAGTCGTCAAGATGGCAGAAGTTATGGATCAGAAAGAACACAAAGGCCAGGAGAGGGTGCAGCAGCTAGCTTTTGCCCAAGTCTACAGAGATTGGCAAGATTCCCCACCCTCTCCTCCCTGCTGAGTCAACTGAGTGCAAACTACTTTTGTACTTTGAACTCAGGCCATTTCCACACTACACTGTTATAAAAGAAGGTAATTTAAAATAATAATAAAAATAAAAAATAATAATAATAAAAAAATAATAAAAAATTAGTGGGGGGAAACGTGCTGAATTCCACAAAGGAGACAGGGAGAGAAGCACTTCTTAGGAATATAGAATAAATTACAACGGGGAAAACCCGGAATCCAGCAATTTAAAGAGAATGAGATGGTAACAGGGGGCTTGGATAATAACGCGAAAAGGAAGAGGGAGCAGTAAAAACAGAAGCAACGCTAGCAGTTTGAATTGTCAGGTACTACTTGGGATTATGATTGAAGCAAGACAAACCTTTAATAACATTACATTGACAAAAGACGGCTCTAGAGTTTCATGAACAGAGCGCGTTAATCCAAACTCCATATTGAAACTAAAATTCTCAACACATTTACAATGAGGCAAATGATGCTGAGCCCTACTGAGTTCGCTTGGTGGAATTCACATTCCTTGCAGCACATTCACATCTCCTTATGAGAGTTAGGCGTGCCTTCAGCACAAGAAAAATGGGGCCCCGACATAACCAACTACACTTCTGGGCATTGATTTGGATACGGTCAACCTGGCCGGTAAACTGCCACCAATTAAAGTACAGGACCTTAGGTCAAGGGTGGCATCCTTCTTGGGCAGGCACAAAGCAACCCGTAGCGAAATCCAGAAGATGTGAGGGCTTCTTAATTCTGCAGGCAGGGTTATAACGCCTAGCTGGGTGTTTTTTCAGGCGGCTTTGCAATGCCACCAAGGGCGTCACTAGGCCACTCCACCGAATTGGGGGCACTAAAGAAATGGAGTTGGACTTGGAAGTTTGGCGGGAGTTCTTAACAGACTTCAGTGGTGTTTACTTTTGGCATAAGGAGATCAGGGTCAGGGATGCATTAGCCTGTTCCATTGACTTTGTGTCCTTTTCAGAGGTAGGTGGTGTGCGCGGAGATGGTCCGAGAGCTAGGTGGAAGTGGGCATCACAGCTGACCTCTCATTTCTGGGAATTTCCCTATACTTGTAACAGTCAACATTTGGCCACGTGAGTGGCGGGTGGCGTAGTCCATTCTGGTGATGACCGCGCCACAGTCAGAGGGATTGACAATCTTTCTTCAAAGGCACAGCGCGTCATGAGATTGGTGTGGGCGCGCATGCTTCAATGTCTACGCTTTACGATTGTTTTCAAAGTAGTACATGTTGCGGGTGTTGATAATTCCTGGGCCAAATCTCTTTCCCGTACGCAGATGGAGCGCTTCAAGGAATTGGCTCTAGCAGCTGCACCCCTCCCAGAACCGACACCCGCTGGCCCGGTGAGTCTTGGCGGGGTGACGTAACGAGGATGATAGGTAGGTCAATCGCACCCAGCACCTAGAAGAGTCACAGTAAGGTGGCCAGGGAGCTCAGCAGCTTTCGTAAGTCCAAAGGTTATGGGACACTGGGCCACTCCCAGTAGACTGCATTTTGCAGTTCCGTATGGCCCTTAAGCAAGCAGGCCTCTCCCCTCATGCCACTTTAGGATCATAGAGGGGTGCGTCAAGCAACCACTTTCCGTGATAGTGGGCACCCACTTTTTCCGGGCACCCGGAGGGGTTGGGGGACGTGGGGGAAATAGCGAGTTCTTCAACATATGAGGCTCTTTTGTTCCACGCGGGGGCCCTCATTGCATTTTTGGGCACTAAGAGTAGGTGAATTGGTTGCTCGGACCAAGAGGGACAGCTCGGGCAGGGCCCTGGTATTCCAGGACCTGTCTGGGGGCGGGATTCCTGTCTGGTCATAAGGGGATCTAGGACAGATCAGGCCTAGGGGGGCGCTGTGGTGATCTTACGGGTATGCGCTGATGCAACCTTTTGTCCTTGAAGGCACTTAGAACTTACACCATTAGCAAGGGAACACATGCTGGGCCTCTTTGTGGCCATGCGGACGCAACTCCTCCCGCTTCTGGACCATCACAAAGAAGGCCTAGCTACGATGGGGCATACAGGCAGTCAATTCTGGCACATACGCATTTCGCAGGGGGGCAGCCTTCACTGCAGCACAGATGGGCACGTAGGCTGACAACATCATGAGGACTGGAAATCCTTGGCGTTCTGGCGCTATGTCAGGCCAATTGATCTGCCTTAACGTTTTGAGTTCCTTTCCACATCGACCTGCTGTGGAGGGGAGGAAGTGAGCGTGGATCTGCGGCCAGAATTTCATCCTCTGGGCTGACCAGCAGGCTCGTAGTGGTTATATGGGCCCAAACCTGGGACTGGGTGCGCGGGCATTCATACATTGGTTTGGAAAGAGGGGACTGCGGTGGCATAGCGTGCTACCTCTGTTGTTCGGGGGTGTGGCGGGCCTCCCCCTGATGTGACAGTCATTCACCGGGGCGGTAATGACCTTGGTTCAATGGAAGGAAAGGCCTTGGTTATGCAGGCCATCCATGATGTGCGGTGATGGTCATTCACCGGGGCGGTAATGACCTTGGTCTGTTGAAAAGAAAGGCCTTGTGTATACAGGCCATCCATGATGTGCGGTTCATCCAAGACACATGGCCTCACACTTGTCGTGTTTGGTCGGCATTGGTACAAGAAGGACATAGGAAAGGGGTGCTGACCCGCGGCGCATAGAACGTGCCCGAAGATTGGAGTACAAGGAGCTTCGCTGTGCCTTGAGATGGGGCTTGGGTTACTACATTCCTTACACTGCCTATGAGATATTCCTAAATGATTTGCAAAGAAGACTGGACTTGATCTTGAGGGGATGGGGGCAGAAGGACTAAGCAGACGCTTGCCCTTATCCGTGGCTGGTATGGGGGGGTCTTAAGGTTCGGCGTGTACCTATGGCACCCCCTTTCGGGGTGTAGGATAAATCCTATCCTTGAGGAGGGCCCTGGGATCACCCCACTTGCTATGCAGCGGGTGGTGGGGCTTGGGGCTCACCTCCCAGACAAGGGCTGGCCAAAAGTCATCATGCAACTTCAGCGGTTGGCTTTGGGGCCCGGTATTTCGCTCAATGGGCTAGGGGAGATGGTTAGGAGTTGCCTCTTGACCCTAGTCCGAAGATACGGTTGACCCCCCGTTTCTCAGGTCATAAAATACAAGTTCAAGGTCAAGTTCAAGTTTAAGTTCACCCCTTTATGTTAATCAGGCATATTAATAAATTGGCCTAGTTCAACCCAAGCTCTGTCTGTGATCTCGTTATTTTGTGGGTTGGGCGGCAAACACTCCCATAGGTTCCCCTTAGAGTTGCCGTCAGTCAGAAACTATTTGAAGGCACACATAAAAAATATATTTCGATCCTGTATACTTCTGTTATCATTTGCTCATTTGCCTGTGTACATTAATTCAGGAGATCTCATGTACAGGTTTTTGCCCAGTACTTAGGCTAAACTGTAGAGGAATTGTCTAGTATCTTCAAATGAAATTAACAGGCACAATTTGTTCAACAAGTTTCTTCAGAATTTTTTAAAATAACGCCAACATGGACTCGTTCCTCTAAGCAGTGACCTTCAGACTTCTTTTTTTTACAAGCTATTCTTAATAGTGTTATTGCTTTCTGTGATGTCAATAGTAGCGTACTTATAAAAGAAGACAGCAGTTGATAATTTCTTATTTTGCAAACCAGAGACTTACATGCCAACAAAAAAGGTCAGTCATAATTAAATACAACGCACGTAATACGGGCAACGCCAACTTAGTTCTGTGGCACTTTGCACTTTAGCTCAGAAAAGTTGTCTAGCACTAAGGGCTCTTTGACAAATCATACAGTGCAAACATACATATTGGCCAGAGTTGGAGAATGTTACGTGCAGGGGGGACCTACAACTCCAAGAATTCCCCCCAGGCAATAGGATCACGAATGTCTGGGATCCAATGAGCTCTTCAACCAGAGAGGAATCATAGATGGGTACATTTGTCTTGGTTTGAAAAGTAACAAAAAGGTGAGTTTGAATAAAAGAGACAACTGCTTAATATTTTCATTCTTGGACGTTTCTAGTCTCTGAGATGACCTTGCAACTTTTTTTTCCTACTTATGGAGGGAAAAGATGGTAGGGGGAAAGAGATTAGTACTAATACTTTCCCCTCTGTGTGCAGAAAAGTCATGAGAGCAATTCTAGAAGGTAAAATGGCTAGAGGGATAAGGCCCAAAGTTCCTTTCTTTCAGGTGACAGACAAAGCAGGATCTAGTGATCTCTCTGCTGTGGGATAGTTTACTCAGATCTGGAATTCACCAGTCTCTCCGGGGGAGACACACAGAAAATCCGCCCTCCCACCTGACCCTGGGAGCAGGAAAAGTTTGAACAAACTTTCCTTTCTTTTTGCTTACTGTAGCGTATTGTCATCCTCCATCTGGATGCTAGTTACTTCAGAACCATGGCAAAGTTTCTTAAAAAATATTAATTAGAAACTCTGGACAGAGAGGATTGGTGTGGCAGTCGAGCAACATCTTTGAAAGCAACATCCTCCTGATCCCCACCCTCACCTCTCTTTTAGCTTGGATTGAATCACTAGGGTAGCAGAAAGCCAGTCACAAGGATCCATTCTCTACTGCTGTGATCATGTTTCACATTTGCCTTTATTTCCTGGTTGCAAGCTGCCTTTCCAGCTGTTGCAGGGAGAAAGAGCAGTACACTTTTAAAATCCTGACCCAAGCAAGGCCTTTGAGGTCACCATGACACTTAGTCAACAATGCTCTGAGTTCCAACTGACCTCCCTTCAGTTGCTGCTCTCATTCTAACAGCCCTTGGCAGTTGGGCAGCAGTTGGGAGAGATGGCTCCTTTGGAAATCTTTCCCTGTTTCTTTAGTCTGCATTTGGTCTGAAATCAGATAGACAGAAGGGCTCTGAACCTAAGCAGCTCTCTGTGTGCTTCCTGATCTCTCCGTAGGGCTAACTGGGAATACGATTCAGTTTGAACGGCTAATTTAGGTAGAGATGTAAGGCAGAGAGACTGCTGTGTTTATTCTCTTTGTCTTCTTTTCTGCAGGCAAAGGGATCTGTCACAAAGTTACCATCTGTAAGTATCTTTGACTCTTGGCTTCTTGAAGGTTGCAGGGATTGAGCAGGTTAGAAACCAGAAAATGTTGTCAGTTTTCACCAGTTGAGTTGATAGTCAGTTTAGCCTAAAATCAGATTTCTTTCCTATCCCAGTTATGAGCAGCACAGGGTTACTAACTGGTAAAAAGTTTGGCTGTGTTCTCTTGGATTGTGTTCCCTCATGTAGGCAAAGCCATCAACCAGGTAAGAAACCATTGATAATAATGTTTGTCTGGGAGACTTTCTTCATAAAGGATCATTCAATGCGTTTTGGGGAAATAATATTTGGTCAGATCAAGACACACAAACAGAGTTAACTGGGCCAGGTTAGATATGCCTCCAAGCTATTAGACTGGGGTGAAGGTTAGAGATATTTCCTTGGGGTAAAGGATAGAGAATCATGAGTTACAAAAGGCACCCCTGAGAATCTTCCCTGACTTTTCTTAGTAGGTCTGTGGAGGAGGTGAATATTTTCAATGTGACTGTTTTCTTTCACTATATAGGCAAAAACATTTCCCAGGTAAGTGAGGAAAACCAACCATCTCTTCTTGCAGGTTTTCAGCCTAAAAGGTAAGTGAATGTCTTCTGGGGAATTTAGGCCTAAATCCAACGGGTAGCCCAAGGAGAGAAAAACCCACTCAGTCCAGGAGAATTTGTCACAACAACAGTTTTGCGAGTTTGATTCGTTCCCGGGGTGGTTGTGATGTGATGCAGGTGGTTATGTGGCACAAGAGTGTGTGAGTGACGGCCAGAGATGTGTGTATTTGTGGTGTCAGTGGGTTATGTCTCTGTGTGCATGTGAGTGAGATTATGTGCTATGTTGATGTGTCCTGTGTCTGATGGGATCAGAGTATGGATGAGTGGTGGAGAAGGATCCTTAGAGCGTATGTGTTATACCGCGTGCGTGTATGTTCCTGTGTTTGTGATGTATGAGTGTAAAACGTGGCGGAAGGGTGTGTGAATGAATGGCAGAAATGTTTGTTCCTCCAGTCTGAGTGGTGGGCGTGTTATTGTTTTCGGTGTGTCTTGTTATACATATGGGAATGGCTGTGTGAATAGGAAATGGGATGGGATGTGGTGTGTGAAGGGGTGGTGTACATATGGTATGGGGTTGGAGGGGGAATGAGTATTTGTGAGGGAGGGGGCAAGGGATGTGTGCGTGGATGTGCGTTTGTGTGGAGGAAGAACTCAATGAGGCCTAAATCCAAAGATTCTTAGTCCCAACCAGAGCAGACCCCGGGAACGTGCCCATCTGTGCTGCAGTGAAGGCTGCCCCCTGCGAAATGCGTGTGTGCCGGAATTGACTCCCTGTATGCCCCATCGTAGCTGGGCCTTCTTTGTGATGGTCCAGAAGCAGGAGGAGTTGCGTCCGCATGGCCGCAAAGAGGCCCAGCATGTGTTCCCTTGCTAATGGTGTAAGTTCTAAGTGCCTTCAAGGACACAAGGTTGCATCAGCGCATACCCATAAGGTCACCACAGCGCCCCCCTTGGCCTGATCTGTCCTAGATCCCCTTATGACCAGACAGGAATTCCCCCCGAGACAGGTCCTGGAATACCAGGGCCCTGCCCGAGCTGTCCCTCTTGGTGCGAACAACCAATTCACCTACTCTTAGTGCCCAAAAATGCAATGAGGGCCCCCGCGTGGAACAAAAGACCCTCATATGTTGAAGAACTCGCTATTTCCCCACGTCCCCCAACACCTCCGGGTGCCCAGGAAAATTGGGTGCCCACTATCACGGACGGTGGTTGCTTGACACACCCCTCTATGATTCCAAAGTGGCATGAGGGGAGAGGCCTGCTTGCTTAAGGGCCATACGGAATTGCAAAATGCAGTCTACTGGGAGTGTCCCAGTGTCCCATAACCTTTGGACTTACGAAAGCTGCTGAGCTCCCTGGCCGTCTTACTGTGACTCTTCTAGATGCTGGGTGCGATTGACCTACCTATCATCCTCGTTACCTCAACCCGCCAAGACTCCCCAGGCCAGCGGGTGTCGGTTCTGGGAGGGGTGCAGCGGCTAGAGCCAATTCCTTGAAGCGCTCCATCTGCATACGGGAAAGAGAGTTATCCCAGGAATTATCAACGCCCACAACATGTACTACTTTGAAAACAGTCGTAAAGCGTAGACATTGAGGCATGCACGCCCACACCAATCTCATGACACGCTGTGCCTTTGAAGAAGGATTGTCCATCCCTCTGACTGTGGTGCGGTTATCACCAGAATGGACTACGCCACCCGCCACTCACGTGGCCAAATGTTGACTAGTACAAGTATAGGGGAATTCCCAGAACTGTGAGGTAAGCTGTGATGCCCACTTCCACCTAGCTCTCGGACCATCTCCGCGCACGCCACCTACCTCTGAAAAGGACACAAAGCCAATGGAACCGGCCAATGCATCCCTGACCCTGATCTCCTTATGCCAAAAGTAAACACCACTGAAGTCTGTTAAGAACTCCCGCCAAACTTCCAAGTCCAACTCCATTTCTTTTAGTGCCCCCAATTCGGTGGAGTGGCCTAGTGACGCCCTTGGTGGCATTGCAAAGCCGCCTGAAAAAACACCCAGTCAGGCGTTATCACCCTGCCTGCAGAATTAAGAAGCCCTCACATCCACTGGAGTTCGCTACGGGTTGCTTTGTGCCTGCCCAAGAAGGATGCCACCCTTGACCTAAGGTCCTGTACTTTAATTGGTGGCAGTTTACCGGCCTGGTTGACCGTATCCAAATCGATGCCCAGAAGTGT
Organism: Ctenosaura bakeri; assembly: GCA_948474755.1. NCBI lineage: Eukaryota > Metazoa > Chordata > Lepidosauria > Squamata > Iguanidae > Ctenosaura > Ctenosaura bakeri. Next base: position 11,555 of record CAOLHI010006760.1, read on the forward strand.
AGTTGGCTATGTTGGGGCCCCATTTTTCTTGCGCTGAAGGCACGCCTAACTCTCATAAGGAGATGTGAATGTGCTGCAAGGAATGTGAATTCTGCTAAGCGAACTCAGTAGGGCTCAGCATGATTTGCCTCTAAGTAAATGTGTTGAGAATTTTAGTTTCAATATGGAGTTTGGATTAGCGCACTCTATTCATGAAACACTAGAGCCGACATTTGTCCATGTAATGTTATTCAAGTTTGTCTTGCTTAAATCATAATCCCAAGTAGTACCTGACACTTCCAACTGCTAGCGTTGCTTCTGTTTTTACTGCTCCCTCTTCCCTTTCCCGCTATTATCCAAGCCCCTGTTACCATCTCATTCTCTTTAAGTTGCTGGATTCTGGGTTTTCCCCCATTGTAATTTATTCTATATTCCTAAGAAGTGCTACTCCCCCTATCTCCTTCGTGGACTTCAGCACATCTCCCCGACCTTATTTATTTAATTATATATATATATATATGTATGTATGTATATAAATTACCCTATTTTAAACGGCTCTTTTGCCACTGAAGGTTGAAAGACCAATTATTCTCAAGGCAGACTTTCTCTACCCGCATTTTGTGCAGTGAATCCTGTCTACTGCTGCTTATTGATTAACGTGAACTGCCTATTTGGCATTATGAAATTAAAAAGAAAAAGTAATTACCTGAAGCAGCCCTTGTAGATGCAAAGGCTACACTTGTTTCTTTATGCACTTAACTGGCAGGACTGGTCACTTTATCATGTGTAGTTCCTATCCCAAAAACAATGTCACGGTGAATCTATGTTCAGCCCAAACCACAATGGTAAGGAAAGAGCATGAAGACCTGAGCACGAATTTGCAATTGTAATGAAGTGTAAGCATATCCCGCTTCTATTGCGATTGCCTCTCAGGCTGCAGCTCTGGAGTTGTTACTCAAGCCTAGTTGACCCATCAGAGGCTACTCAGCAAAACAGGGAAGTGCTGTGATTCAAACCTCCAGCATTTCTGTCCCTCCACATGAGCTAGCTGAAGGCATACTCAGGATGAAGGAAAAGAAGGACTGCTGCCTGAATTGGGCCGGGACAGTTTCCAAAATCGTAGATCATAGATATTGCCTATTATATCCACCAACAAACTACTTTGGCCCCTATACCTTACCTTAAAAGTAAAGTGTTCTTAGCATGCTACTCCCTATTTTATTTTATTTTATTTTATTTTATTTTTTATTTTATTTTATTTTTTTTTCCTGGACAAAAACACACTTGAAACTATAGGATTATACACAGCTGCCCCTGCAAAAACCCCATCCTAAACAATTTAAGACTAATTCAAGATAGGAGCAGAGATGCAATATTGTTGTTGCTGTTATTCATCTCTGCCTTTAATTCATTTCAAAATTATGGAAACCTCCTTGTGAACCCCTCGTGGGGTTTTCTGGGGGCTCAGGATGAGCAACACCCCGAAGCCACCCAGTGTACCCCTGGTTGCACAGGGAATTTTAACCCTGGTCTTACGAATGTAGTAAAACATCCAGCTTTCTGCACCCCACTGGTGCCAGGGCCCAAATACCCTCTAAGGCACCAAATCCCGTCTGGCCCTGGAAGCCAAGCAGGCCCAGCTCCGGTCAGTTCCCGGATACCAGGCTGCAGCAAGCAGCTGAAGCTGCAGGCTGCCTCTCCAAGGAAGGGACTGCCAAAGCCACCTCCCAAAACTCCCGGCCCCAGAAAATCCCCTGAAAATTCATGGAGTTGTCGTGCGTCCGGTGATACTAGAGGGCACACACATGCAGAGTAAAGTAAAGTGTAGTAAAATCAAGCGGTGTTATTCCTCCCACCTTGTCCCACACTTGCCGCTGCAGATGGAAAGCAAGCCGCAGACTGAAAGCTAAGCCCAGCAATCGCCCCCAATGCCCGGGCCTGCCGGTCTTTTAAAAGCCGACTACACCACGACCGGCCCAGGGCGTAAAGCCCCATGCAGAAAGTTAGGCCGCACGGCGGGGCCCGAGGGATAAAACTGCAGGCCCGCTCCTTACTAGAATGGACACATTGAAGGCCCCCCACATCTTGCTGATCAAAAGGCCGCCTGGTGCGCGGGAAGACGCCACCCGCCTCATGAGAGGCCGCTGCTGCCTCGAACAACCGGGTGCCAACATGCCAGAGGCTATATTACAATAAGATACACTGGGCTGCATAATGCCTGCCCCTGCCTTCTAGAAATGCCTTGCTGGAAGAAGCAGTACCAAGATGAACAGCACTGAGATTAGGAGTGGACAAATCTATCAGTGGCACTTTCTGCCAATTTCACTTTTTTAATCCTTTTTTTTTTTATAAAATTTAAATTTTTTTAAAATATCCCATCCTTTTTATGAAAAGAAAAAGAAAAAGAAGAAAAGAAAAAAAATGCACATTTGATTGCATTATTGTCCAAAGCAAATTGAATAAAATTATCAGACATCTGCACTGGTTCAGTTCCACAGGTATAGCCATTCCCTGAGGCTGTCCGGCGGGCGAAAACACCATCCGCGACTGTCTAGGCTCCCAAACGGGAAGGGCCACCGCCGCCGCCGAGGGGGCGGGCGGCCGATGGAAAAATCCCGCGCGCTCGCAACCGCGGGCTCCCCTGCGTTCCCGGGGGGGGAGAACGTATCTGCCACCTTCCTGCCCCAACGTGAAGGGCCGCCGCCGAGGGGGGGCGGCTGATGCCAAAATCCCCCGCGCCCTCTGCAGTGCCCCCCCCGCGTTCCTGTGGGGGAGAAGAAACGGATCCGCCGACTCCCCGCCTCAACGGGAATGGCCGCCGCTGCTGGGGGGCGGCCGATGCCAAAATCCCCCACGCCCGCCCCAGCGGGCTCCCCCGGGGGGGCGGATGCCGCCACAGGCCGAGGGGGCCGAGAGAGAAAGCCGCCGGACCACCCCTACCCACCTCCCGGGACGCGTGACGGCGGAGCAAAAGCCGCAGGGGATGCTCCCCCTTCGTTACCGCCCCCCGCTCTCACCGCTCGTTCCCCCGCTGCCACGGCCACGCTGAGCAGCCGAGGCCCTACCCAAGCAGCCGCTGAGGCGGCCGCTGGTTCCTCCTTGCCCCTGGAGGGGCTATCAGACCGTTGGAGCAGAGAGGGCTGGGCCAGGAACCGTTGAAGCGCTGCAAGGAAGCGCCATAAGGACCAGTCGAAAAGTCGCCCTTCGCCGCTCCCGTGATGGGTCCGCCAGCCACCGACACGAGAAGGCCGGCCAGCCGACTCTGGGTCCCAGAGAAGAAGGAGGAGGAATGGGCTACCAGGCCTCCAAGGCGCCACGTGGCGCCAATAACAAAAACAAACGTCCTCCTCCTCCTTCGCCTTAATCCAAATAGAGACCGAGAGAGAGGCGGGGCAACCCTAAATACTAAGCTCAGCCCCCGCCTCCTCCCGTCGGCCCCAGCAGCGCGATCTCTTCTCGTGGGAAGGTGGCAAATGCCGTCCCCCCCGCCACTCGCGTTACTCGGGCGGTGTAGGACAAATTATTTTGATTTAATATTTGTGATTTATTTGTTGGATCGTGAATTATTTGGCTGATTTATAATCTTGTGTTGCTTTTACCCCAAGCTGAGTTCCATTGACAAAGGTGTTATGTGCCTACAAGGTGACTCCAACTTACTCAACTCTGTCATAGGGTTTTGTTCACATGACTTATTCAGAGATGGTTTGCTATTGCCTTCCTCTAAGACAGATCACAACAAGCCTAAAGTGACCCAGTGGATTTCCAAGACTGACTGGGGGATTCAGACTATGGTCTCCCACAGTCTCAGGCGAACATTCAAACCACTTCACAACTGACAAAATATTCCTTTAAAATATTTAATAAAGAAGTAGTTGAACAACATCTGGAGGGCCATACTTTCTTTTAGGTTCTTCGAGATCAAGGTAAGCTTACTCCCTCTCTAGAAAGAGTCTAAGTCTTACAGTCTAGGTTACAAGCCATACTGTCAATAAGAACAGACAATTAACATCCCTGGATAACAAGACAATGGTACAACATGAGGTATTGTCTTGGTTTACTTAATGAGTTTATAAACCATGGCTGCAATCCCAAACATTCTCATGTTACCCTGTATGTTGGGGGTCCCGGGAGGGGTGCCCAAATAACCAAACAACAACACAAGAGGGGAAATTAGACTCAAGCACTCTCTTAAGCTAACGAGAGGCAGGGTAACTTTAGCTAGGATCTTTTACCCTATGTCTACGGCTTCAGGTCAGAGGAGCAGGCAGACAAGCTTAAAAGTAACAAAATAGCAGTTTTATTGAATGGCAAACAAAGTAGAAGGAGACACATGTACTAGTTAACTGAGAAATAGAAATGGAGAGTTTCAGGGGAGTAGGTAATATGACACCTTTTCACGTAGTCCTGGAGAGAAGTGGAGATAGAGGAGAGGAAACTCAGCGTGGCTTGCTGAGAGGACGACTCGCTGGACACAGCGGCAGCAACGCTGGATAGAACTCTGGTGTGATCTGAAGAGGTTCTGAAAGTGGAGACTTTTTGTAGGGTGGATTGTTCCTACAGGCCATGCCATGCTCGGTGAGAACAAAGGAAGTTTGGAGCTGGACAAAGGAGTTGGAAAAGGTCAAGTTTACATGATGAAATTAATGCTTGATGACAACAGTATGGCCAGTATGCAAATGGCTGAATAGAGAGGACTGGCTCGGCGCTGAGCTGGGCGTCTTTTGTGTAAGGTAGTGCTGAGCAATGCTTGTTTGCAATGAGATGGTCCCTGGAGCATTGGAGAAGCTGAAGCTGCCTGCTTGATTGAGGTTTGCAATCTACAATCCTTAACGGCTGCGCTGAACACGTGCTGGTCCGGTGGCCCTCTGCAAACACGTAGAGCAGGGTGGCAGGGAAAGGTCAAGCAAAGGCCAAATTATTTGATATCAAAAGGAGATCTAGTGCTCTCACCAAACATGTCATAACTGGAGAAAAAATCCATGCCCCAAAAATGGGCGGTGTTAGGACAATATCGCACATTTTTCCAACTAAACATTTAAACCAATTTAGAGCCGAATAAGGGACTACTGTTCCGGGTCATATCACTCCAACGATAGAAGGGTTTGCAACATGAGTAACTAGTAAGAACAATCCTTAACTATCAAAATCCTAAACCTAACTATACACATACAGAAAAACACAAATTTAACAGTGGCTGAATGCCAAATGGCAAATTAACAGTAGCAATAGCGGTAAATATTGAGCAGAGAAGCGAGATGAAGCTCTCCCATGAATGGAGAGAAGCACAACGGCGATGCAAAATGGAAATACAGCAATGGAGAAGCAGGCAGAAGAAACATTCCGATGGAGAACAGGCAAAAAGCAATCATTTCGATGGAAATTGGGCAGTAGTGATGGCTGGCCCCTCCATACCCTGAAAACCCAAGGATTCCAAAGGATGTTGAAAGTGGAATAATCACGCTAGAAGAGTGCAGTGCAGAACTGGCCAGGAGATCCTAATTGAGCTCATTTAGGCCCAGGTCTTTTATGCAAGGTCATGCTATGAACCAAGTGCAGAAAAGTTACCTTTTTGACTCCAAATTTTGGAAACACCCTTCCTCCCAATAACATATAACCAGTGAAATTCCAAAAAGTAAAACTTTTGCCAAGCTCTGGTTCTATATGCCGCCTGCTTTCTTTTTTCTTAACCTAACATTTCTAAGGAATAGGGCTGACTCTCCCATTAGGAAGACCGCCACAGCTCCCTCAGATCACTGGTTTTGTTACTTTAATTAGAACCTAGTGTCTATGTTGTTATTGTTGCTGCTGCTACTGTTCCTTTTTACTGCAAGAGAGTAGGAAGGTTTTTAAACAGAGGCTGGATGGCCCTTTGCTGTAAGTGCTTTCAATGTGTGTTCCTGCATGGCAGGAGGTTGGACTCTATAGCCATTGTGGTTTGTTCCAGCTCTATGATTCTGTGATACTAAACGTTGTGGACTAACTCAGTTTGTGAGCCTAAGGCTCCTATCCTAATGTAGACATATCTTCTCAGGTCTAATACAGAGCCACAGAACTGAGGGAAGAGAAAGGGGTTTCTTTGATGTCATATCCTTTGGCCATTTCCACACAAGGTTGATACACCATAGCAGCATCGAATTCTTACCCTCTGGTCTGCATGTTGTACAATTTTAGCATTGTAGTTTTCCTCATGGTTCTGCACATTTTCAGTTCCTAGAACGGTGTACTGCGATACGAAACTGCTATATGTGAAAACCGGAAAAACTCTGATGTAAAGCTTCCAAATCAGTTCTGCTTCGGTTTTTGCCTACATGCAGAATTGTAGCATCGATTGACATCACAGAAGTGGCCAACAATGGGCGTTCCCAGGCTGTCCCTTCCGTCATTTCCGTCCCTGTCTCTCTTTTGCCAATCAAAGGACAGGCTGCCATCATTATTATCTTCCTGTGTTAAATGGACAGTGGGAAGAGAGTGGATCTGGTAATAGACTGTTAAAATATGTTTTTTTCGACATATCAACGAACCTACATTCCTGCGCACAAACATAACAAGATAGAAATGTGTGTGCGTTTTTTTTTTAAAAAAAAAACAGAACAATCAGTGATGGTGGGGTGGGGTGAGGGAGGGGAATAGGAGTGGCCAGGGACTTTTTGTTGTGGATGCAGTTACTGCTTTTCTCCACAGTAGTACGATGTAAATGGGGAGGAAGGTGCAGATAGCACAGTTTTTGAATTTCTGAATTCAGTTTCCAAATTCGAGTATAAAAACACCAGGCTTGACCCACAGTGAACTGCTCCTCCCCTCTCGTGCGGAAATGGCCTTTGTCAGGTATGCTGTCTATATGCATTTTGGTCTGCAATGGAAAGTAATAGGGATTTTGTTCATTTACCGTTGACCTCATTGCTTCCAAGAATTCAGCTGACACAACAAAAGAAGCTTTAGGCATGAGTGCTTTAGTCTTCCCAAGATTTCCTGGCCACATGAAAGCCATGGCCTGATCTAGATGAGGATTCAGGACTGACAAAAATAGCTCAGGTCACACCTGAGACAAAATTCGGGGATGTTTCTTTTTTAGAAGATGGTTTTGGAGTAGCTATGCTAACTCAAGGATTTTGGAAGTTGTAGTCCAACTTTTCCAAGGTCTGCTTGAGACATACTAAACTGCCACAAAATGCTGTCACACCAAAAAAGTAAAGTTAAGTTAAAAATAGACACCTCTAAAGATGGAGAATTACTTAGAACTTTACACTAGACTGTTATAGTGTAATTATTCAATTTTAAACCTCCTATGGAATCCTGGGGTTTGCAGTTTAGCCCCTCCCTAACCTGCAAACCACAAGATTCCTTAGGATGTGGAAAGTGGAATAATGACTTCTGATTGCATGGCGTGCACGAGCGGCAGCTCGGATTGAAGCTGCACAATTGTGCAGCTCCGAACTGTTACCCGCTGGACTGCAGCTGCTTTTTTTAACATCAAAAGTGGTTAGACACCCCCCCAGTAAGGTGGGTGCGGAAGAGTTTCGAAGGGGACCCCAGAATTGGTGAGTGGCTCTCCCTGAAGGGAGTTTGCCCGAAGGGGAGAGTGGAACCACCAAGGGATCACAGAACCGAGACGGATCCAGCGAGATCTCCAAGCGCCGCCGCCTATTTTTAAAAGAAGAAGCCTTTAAGATTACACCAAGCATTTGATCTAGGGATTTCTTTCAAATATATCACATCTGGCTTTGACTTGCAACAGTGAGGAAAAGCAGAGGATCGAAAGGACCCAGACGCAAAGTGAGTACATTTTGGCTTTGAGTTTTTCTTAAAAGGGTGGCTGCCTATTTTTGAAGTGACTGCCAAATGCCTTTTCTTTTTGTTTAACAACGACTGTGAACTGGACTGGTTAAGGAACAAGTAGATTTTAGTAGTAGGGAGGTGTAGCTCCTGTCAAAAGTGATTTATGACCCTCAGATTTGATTGATTTACGACCTGTCAGATTTGATTGATATATGACCTGTCAAAAGCGATTGATTTATGACCTGTCAAGAAATGACTGACACCTATCAATCTCCCTCCCCCGGAAGTACTAGGGCGGGACATCCGGAAGGGGCCGTACCCCTGCCCACCCACGTGGTCCAAGCCGTCCAATGGGGCGATTTCAAACTGGGTTCCCATGGGGCCCCAGCGGAGCCACGTGACCCCCTCAGATCCACGCCAGCCAATCACGGGTGACTTCCGACTCGCGCTGCCATTGGTCCAGTGGGGCCGTGTGACCCCTCGAATAGCCCGTCTCACCACCCTCGACCAATATGGATGGATCTGGACCCCTCAGAAGCACGTGTGTCAAACCAGCCAATAGGAGGGCGCCCTTGGAGAGAGATATTGTGGGGAGAGAAGCGGCCATTGTTGCATGCCCGGACAAGTCCTGTGGAGACAACATGGAGGCGCCAACCAACCCTCAGCAATGCAGTATGGATGCAGATAAAGAGAATTGTCCACCAGAGGAAGAGTCCCAAATGTGGCACACTATGTTAGACTCTCTCTCAGCAGAGAATGCTGTAGCGCAGGTAAAAAGGGAAACATATCTGGAGAGTTCGGGGCTACCTTGGGGAGACCAGAAACTAATAATCATTGTTCTCAATTTTCAGGAACCTGGGACAAGCTGTGTTGAGGTACAAGTTGCTGAAAGGAATGCCCAGGAGCCATGCACAATAGCCTTGCTGAAGCTGGCAGCCATAGGAGAAATACAGATTTGTGAACATATATGGGGGTCAGTAGGTGAGACATATTGTATGGGCCACATTTTAAAACTCTTCCTGTTGAATTTTAGGACTCTGTAGAGCTGGTGGCCACACAACCTGCACATGTCAGAATGCAAAGGATCTTGGGCCTGGAAGCTGCACCAATTTCATCAAAGAACAGATGGAGAGCAATGAAATCTTTGACAAGAGTCATCCTTTATGTGATTATAAATAAAGTCCTTGATGAATATCTAGAGAGGAAATGCTGGGCTTGTCAAGAAAAATCTGAGGGTCAGCAGTCACACACCTGTCTAATGTGGAATAAAAAAATCATATCTAAACATTTGAGGAAAATATGCAGTAAAATAAGCTTTGCAAATGTATTTCAAGAAATCATCATACTAGGATATTCCTTAAATATTCTTGAATTAAAACAAGCAATTGTGAATCAGATCTTAAATACTCTAACCACCATGATGAGAGCTGAAAAATCCTATCAATGTCTCAAAAATCTGCTGAAGCCTACTGACAAAGAATATATAGATTATGTCCAAACTGTAATTAAAAAGAGACCTTATAAATGGTTCCTAACTGTTGAATAAAAATAAACCTGCTTTAACCTCTGTAAAATAAAAGTGTTGAATAAAAGAGAATCAACTGTTGTTTTGTCTTTTTCCAAATCCTGAGTAGGAATAAAATGTTTGCACTAGTCCTGACCAAGCAAAGGATCCATCAGGCCCCTTTTGTGGTTTTGAAAAACAGGAAAGCAAGACGAGAACTTCCTGGCTAAAACTGTGGATTCAACCAACATATTGACAGTTCATCAATCCTAATGGCTATAAGAAGCTTCCTTTTACTGTGTGAAAAATTTTGCTTATTCCCATTCCCATGTAGGATAGTTTCCTAAGTGCGTGTGAGGCTTTGCGATGTATGGCCTATGCAAGAGAAAAGATAAACCAAACAAAAGTAAGCATGACATATAGGTTTGAAAAACAGGAAAACAATTGACGTCAAAAGGCCTAAAGACCCCAAATGGTTTTCTAGTAGTACTTTAAACTTTAAGGTAATGCTCAACAGAACCTGTTCTGCCACCCAGGATAATTTTCATTTATGAGATAGGTAAGTATGTTCATATTGTTATAACCTGTGTGTAATTTTCCCCTCTCTCTCTCTCTCTCTCTTCCATTTCATTCATGCTTTCTCTGTCTGTGTGTGGGGCAATTCTCTTTAAATGAGAGCCTTATTGGGACACAAAATAATTGCACAGGGTAGTCCTATGTGTTAGAAGGCTTAATTGTAACTGTTAGTGAAAATTCTTATGAACTAGACAACAGGCATAATACTGTTTTGAATTGCTTCTGAAGTTTATGTTTAAACGCTACCTTAAGTAGTTCAGTGAAGTCCTGATCATGGATTCCATTATGCATGCTTCTGTGTATCCCTGTTTTCAAGCGCTGCAGTGGTTATTCTGTGTGCTATGTATTTCATGACATTGAAATGATGGGATATTTCCTGCTTACCAAGCTGTATGGGGCTTTGAATGAGGATGCATATTTGTAAAGCTAGTTAAGTTGTAGGACATCTATTTTCAAAATGTTGAGAGAGAGTTAGGGGAACACTGGCCGTAGCTGAGTTGGCTGGCAAAGGTGGAGGGGCTGAATATGAATTGAAATTTCCTTTGGAAAGAAGAGTTCACACACTGCATGCTAAATACAGGTTTAGGACTTTGCTTTTTAAAGATATGTGCATCAGCCCCTTTTATCAGTGAGTATAAACTGGTATCTAAAAGGTGCTGTGGAAAAACAAGGTGTTCTTTTGTGTGTCAGAATTTTTTAGAGCTTAAAGACAGGACAACTTTGAATTTGAACAATGCTGAAATAAGTTTGCTTTGATTGTATGCTCCTATAATCTGTGTTGATTTTGCAAATAGTATGAAACCAATAAAAAATAATTAAGGGGTGGGGAAGGAACCAAACTGTTCTGTACTCTTGCATTAAATGTCTTTGGCCTTCTCCCTCCAATGAAGTTGGTAATTTCTCCTTTTAATTAATTTTCATTGAACAGAATTGGAGTTACACTTTTTTAAAAGTTTTTTTCTAATGCTTTACAACGTGAGGCTTAACCTTTTTAGCCTAAATAGTCATTGATTCTGCGTACCAACATGTTGACTTATATGGTACATAATGTTGATACAACAATTTGATATTCTTTCAGCTGTGTGTGAGGCAATCCTCTTTAAATGGTACAAGCCCAGATGCATGTGTTTGTCTAGATTTTGTGTTAAACCAAAAAACAGTTCAAATACTTGAATATTTTTTATTTAGAATTGCAATAAATCATTTAAACAGGAAGTAAAAGCCACCTATAGGTTATAAAAATTTTTAACAAGGCTCCTTTTTTTCTTATCAAGCATTCTGCATAATACTGTGAAAGATCTTGTAGCAATTCACCTTGCAAAGGGTTTCCATTCTGCAATAAAGTCTTAGTAAGAAATCCAGCAAACCCCATAATAGTTAGAATTCTTCCCCAGTTGGTCTGTCCATCTTCAAACGTTGTCTCCATCACTCCAGGGGCCTTGCTAAAGAGATAGTAAAGCTTGAAGTTGTATTCTGTGGAAAAATTGTTGCACAGGCATTGCTGGGGAGTGTGACATAAAATCCGTTTTCCCCCATTTTTCTTTCCCAGGTTTCTACACAGGTTCACCAACTTCAGAAGCAAGCACCCAACTGTTGAACTTGCTAGGCCAGCCTAACCATTTCACTAGGTGCTGCTTTCTCTTACCCCGCCCTTTAGTGGCTAGGATCTTTTCAATCCTGTACACTTGGTCCTGTTTTGCATTAACCTTCTGTAACTCTTCAGGATAAAAGCTCCCAACTATGTCCTCCCCGTGATAATCTTTTAGCAGGAACACTGGTCTATTTGTACTTCTGATGACTTGGTCCACAATAAATACTTCTGTAGTGAAGTTCTGTTCATAGCCCTTGGCAAAAACACCCTTGCTTTTAGAAATCCTCACATGATCTCCTTTTCTGAGTGACGGAAGCTCCTTTTTTGTTTGGATAGTCTTTCCATATACTGTTTTCCACACTGCTAGAGAATTGGACTCATTAACATCTGCAGGTCTCGCTTTGATTGTTCGGTGAAAACTTTGATTATAACTTTTTATAAACAGGGGAAGCACATCAATATAGGTAAAAGGATTATTAGCCGTGAAATACCTCCACATTTTTCTTTTTAAAGTTCTATTAAATCGTTCCACAACCCCTGCCTTGACTTCATTATTGGTAACAAAATGATGAACCCCATGCTTTTTTAATAGACCACTTACAGCCTTATTTAGAAATTCCCGGCCACGATCAGTCTGTAATTTGTCAGGTTTTCTTCCATCTTGTGTGAAAATGGTGTTAAAGGCTTTGGACACTTCTCTACCAGTTTTCTCCTTTAAAGCTAAAGCACAGGCGTATTTAGATAGAATATCTATGACTGTTAAAATATACTTATATCCTTCGTTGTATTTAGAAAAATGATACATGTCAACTAGATCAGCCTGCCACTGAGAATCCACTTTAGATACAATAATCTTGTTTCTCTTAAAATGAGTTTTTGCTGGTCTGTGTAGTGTATAAGCATCTTGCCCAGAAAGCCATTGGGTAACCTCCCCTCTCCTTAGTTTTTGGTTCTGTTTTTTGGCTTCCTGAAAGAGGGGGTTCACTCCGCCAAAGCTCCCAACTTCCCCTGGTGAATAATATATATCCCTTAGGATTTTTTCATGCCCTGCCATTTTCCCAGCTAAATAAGTATGAACACGCAGGCATAATACAAACCATTTTTATTGCTAGAAAGACAAGAAATACATGTTCACTCCTCGGTAGTCGGTGGAACATTTACAGTCACACAACTCTTGTCAGGTTGTTTCTCAGCAATATCAGCGTCCAGGTCTTCCTGTGTGGAAAACAAGGGGAGAGAAATAATATAGATACATATTTGATGGGGGTGGCTTTGAGAAAACAACTTATTCCCCTTTCTTCTTGGCAACTGGTAACCCACCCATCAATATTAAAAATAATAATAAAAAAGAACTCTTACCTTTAAGCTCTCATAGCCTGAATCAATTTCCATGCTTTCATTCATCTCCTCTTCAACCAGCGTAGGTAGAGTTGGCTCGGGGTCTCCCACCTCCATCGCCTCTTCAGTCTGAGTGGCTACACCATCCACTTCATCTGGGCTCCGTGGGGTATTGGGAATTCCCTTCTCCCCTATCCTCTGGATAACTCTTTTTAAATTACAACGGCAATCGCATTCAAGAAATGGGTCTTGGTCAGCAGTATCCATACTCCAGACCGTGGAGCGTGCGTTTTCAGGGTCATCAAATGTCAACTGCCTTCTAGGTTGAATATCGAAAGGTGAAAGAGGCCAAGTATAGCGCTCAGGACCGCGTGCGTTTTCAGGGTCATTAAATGGCGACGGTCTTCTAGGTTGAATATTCAAAGGTGCAAGAGGCATAGAAAAGCCCACAGGACCATCATACCTTGGGGAGGGGCCTCTCACATTCCCTTGCCTATAGGGAGTACCCTCCATGTTGTCTCCGCAGGACTTGTCCGGGCATGCAACAATGGCCGCTTCTCTCCCCACAATATATCTCTCCTAGGGCGCCCTCCTATTGGCCGGTTTGACACATGTGCTTCTGAGGGGTCCAGATCCGTCCCTATT
>CAOLHI010006761.1:0-25243 GCA_948474755.1 Ctenosaura bakeri
AGGAGGAAACGAAGACAAAGACAATCATTTTGTGAAGTCCAGATCCACCCCGCTCCCCTCCTCAGCCTTGTCTGCGTGACTCCTCCTCACAAGAACCTCAAACGGTCCCCCTAACTGAAACTCAGGAGCCCGCCAATCAGTGCAGCTAATCAGTGAAGCAGACAAGTTGGCTTTGACCAATCAAGACGCAGCGCGGGATGGCAAAAAATCACACCGGTCTCTCGTCACACCGCTGCAGAGCTTTTTACCTCAGAGTTGGGGGGGGAATTGAGGGAGTCCCAAAATAGCATAATAATTCGTTAATGTGTAGGTTAATAAACTTCTAGTATGAGAGAAATCCATGAATTTCGGGGAACAGCGTAATTACGCCAGGGAGGTCTCGGTTGTCAAGCAAATTCTCCTGCCAGGGACACGCAGGGCTGCTCCAAACTGGCGTAAAGTGCGCCTGTGATAAAGAAGGCTGTCTCTGAACATGTGCAGACTCCATTTCGTCGATTCACCCCCTTCCCCTTCCTCCTGACAATTCCTCTTCCACACTATTATTAATCGTGGAGGAGTCCAGTTTTGTACCTGAGGCTTTGTCCTAGTAAACAGTTACATAGTGCCACAATTCCTTTTGGATGGCTATGGCTCCACCTTATGGACTCCTGGGAGTCACAGCTTCCATGAAGGGGTTTGATCTCTCTGGCAGAGGAAACTAAGTACTAAGAATCTAAGTACTACGAGGAAGTCAAGATGGGGAAAATGGGAAGATAGCCTCTCTGGGAAGGGATCCCTTTTGTCTTTTGCCTGTGATTTGGACAGGATTCTTCGAGATATGAGAGCAACCACATGTACTCTAGGTTTTTGCGCTTCCTGGCTTTTTAAAAAAAACTACAAGGGAACTGGCTGAGTGGGTAGAAGGTGTGGTTAATGCCTCCTTCAAACAAGGTAGAGTTCCAGCTTGCCTCCTGGAGGCTTTTATAAAGCCATCACTAAAAAAAGCCATCCCTGGATCCCACCATTTTGGATAATTATCGGCCTGTCTCTAACATTCCATTCCTGGACAAGGTTCTGGAGCATCTGCTGGCCTCCCAGCTCTGGAGGTTTCTGAATTATCTAGATCCATTTCAACCTGGTTGACTGAGACTGTTTTGGTTGCCTTGGAGGATGACCTGTGCTGGCAACTAGATGGGGGAGCGTCTCCCGCTTGGTTCTGCTGAACCTTTTGACAGCTTTCTGTATCATTGGCCATAGTATCCTTCTGGGTCACCTTGTGAGGATGGGACTTGGGGGCACTATTTTACAGAGGCGTCATTCCTTCCTGGAAGACCAAACCCAGAAGGTTGTGCTGGGAGACTCCTGATGAATTCCTTGTCCTTTTTCCTGTGGAGTGCCTCAGCCCGCATGCTTTTTAACATCGCTGTGAAACCGCTGGGATAGATTGTCTGGAGTTTGGGGATTTGGTGCCATCGGTGTGCAGAAGACACCCAACTTTATTACTTCTTTCCACCACAAGCTGAGGAAGCTGTTTTGGTCCTAAACCAATGGCTGTTCTTCTTCGTGGTCTCTGTGCCTTCATACACTAGGAGCTTTAGCGCCTGCGCGGTAGCGTTCGGAAACTTCTAGAGCTTGTTCGCTTGGCGGGAACCCCTCCCCCACGCCGGTACTGCGCATGCTCCTCCCGCCGAGCAACGGTCTCTCCTCAGTTCTTTCTCGTCCGCCGCCGCGTACGGAAGGTTCTTCAGTTTGTTCCTCTCACTTTTGTGCTTGGCTTGCTGTTTTTCACGGTTTTACGGACTTTTGGACTGTCTTTGACCTCTCTTTCGGACTCCCCCTTCGGTTTTTCGTCTTTTTGGATTTCGCAGTTTGGCGTTCTTCGTCTTATGTCCGCGCTCTTCAAGAAGTGCGTGTCCTGCGGGCGCAAGGTTGCCCTCAACGACAGCCATAAGGAGTGTCTCTTCTGTTTGGGCGAGTCCCACAACATCCGGACTTGCCCAATTTGCCGGGATTTTACTCCCCAAACTCTCCGCAACCGCTCCGCGAGACTCAAGTCAAGTTGGGAACAGTCTCTGCGGGCGATAGACGAGACCTCCACTTCCAAGATGGCCGACAAGAAGACGACCACGCCATCGACGGTATCGGCGGCTGCCGTTCCGTCCACCTCGTCGGTATCGGGCTCGGTACCGGCGAAAACGCCGATCTCGGCGTTACCGAGGATCCCGAAGCTGTCGGCGGCTGCCAAGTCAGCAAAAGGATCCTCGACGGCGAGGAAGGCTGAGGCTCCCCTGACGGAGACGCCTGCTAAAAAGCGCCCTGCTCCGGACGGAGGCAAGGGCAAGGAGAAGGAGAAGAAGAAGAAGAAGAAGGAAAAGAAGCGCTCCCCGGCTGGGGACGTTCAACCTCCTACTCCTCCTCCTACTCAGCAGCCTTCCAAAGGGCGAGGCGAGTCCGTCGATCTCTCGGATGATGAGATCGAGGACGTTCCCCAACAGCGCCCGGACTCGCCTGTGGCAGACCCTCCAACCCTGGTGGAGGAGCGCCACCGCCCTCTTAGCCGTCGCAGGTCGGCCGACCTGCAGCAGAGAGAGCCCTCTGCTTCTCCGGAGCGGCGTTCGACCTCCTTCAGGTCCCGGTCCCGCTCTTCCGAGCGTCCGGTGGCCTCGCCGCCTCCGAGGGAGACAAGAGAGGAACAACCTCGCTCGTCTGCCTCCAGATACACCTCGGCGTCCTACGTGGCCAGGTACGCGAGGGAATCTGAATGGAGAGAGCGCCCGGCCTCCTATCGGTCACATTCGCCATCGTACCGGGATCGGTACCATCGTGGCCCGAGTCGCTGGGAGACCTTCCGGAGGTCCCGGTCACCTCGTCGACAGCGCGAATCGCGCTCGCCTAGAGGGGACGAGGCTCGGTACCGTCGACGCCGAAGCCGATCTCCGTCGGACCGCCGCTCCTTCAGCCGCTCTCCCTCTCCTCGATATCATAGGGCGAGGGAGCCTTCACCACGGTATCGGGCGATATCGCCACCTCCTAGGGTCACGGCAACGGCGACGCGCCCTACGGAGTCGGTGGTGACTGAGCGGGCTACGACGACGTCAGCCTGCCAGACTACCCCTGTCACCACCAAGAGGGTGAAGTCAGTAGTCAGCCATCCCAAGCGGGACGCTGCTGCTACCACCGCCCTGGCTGCGGAGAAGCCTAGGAAGGCAACACCTGTGGCGACTGCGAAGGAGCCGGAAAGCGAGCGGCGAGAGGACTCACCAAGCTCGGAGTCGTACGACTCGAGTGCGGAGTCAGAGGTGTCTGAGGCGGCCTCCCAGGAGTCTCCTCCGCTGGGATTCGGGGACCCGATCCCAGATTCTGCTCCAGAGGACGTCCACCAGTTCTCTGCGATGCTGCTCCGCATGGCCACTACCCTCGGCCTTAAGATCGCCGATGCGGAGCCGGAGGACGACGATCCAGCCTTCTCCGTCTTCGAGGAGAAGCGACCTTCCACGGCCCCGCTGCCTCTCCTGCCCCGGGTATCCAGACTGGTGAAGGCCGCCTGGGATAGACCGGCCTCGGCTAGCCGATACCGCAGCGGTTAGAACACCTCTACAGGGTGCAGAAGGATAACGCCGGTTATCTCTTTAATCACCCTGCACCGAACTCTGTGGTCGTCGAGTCGGCACAGACGAAGGGCTCCGGCAGGCAACACACCACCCCGCCGGACAAAGAGGGCAGGAAGTTGGACGCCTACGCAAGGAGGTTCTATTCAGCTGCCTCCTTGCAGATCAGGCTGTCCAACACTCAGGCTTGCCTCGCGGCATACCTGAAAAAAGTGCTCGATCGCCTGCAACCGGCGATGGAGGCGGTACCGGAGGACATCCGCCAAGCCTCCTCCGTGATCTTCAACGAGGCCATCTCCATCGCTCGGCACCAGATGGCCTCCTCCAGGCACGCAGTGGAGATTGCCTCCCGGGTCATGGCGGATCCGTCGGCCTGCGCCGCCATGCTTGGCTGCGACCGGCCGACATCCAGGAGGACACCAGAAGGAGGATTGAAGATCTCCCCTTCGACGGTGAAGGCCTATTCAATTCGTCCACAGACGAAGCTTTGGACAATCTCGTCAAGGCGAGGCTGACCGCCAAAAAGATCGGGCTGCAGCCGGCCACGCAAGCCCGCAGGGCCTCCACCTTCCGCCTATCCTGGCGACGATCTTCCACCTCGTCGTTCCAGCGTTCGGCCCAGTCTGGACAGTCGAGACCGTCCTCCGGCTCATCGGCCAGACGCACGATTAGGCGGCGCCCGGCTTCGTCCAAGAAGTCCTCCTCCGAGACAAAGTCTCGGTTTTGACGTGCCTGGCAGGACCTACCAATACCCACTCTTCAGCCTACCATCAGCGCTCGGAGACCGACCGACTCTTGCTCGACACCTCGCGGAGTGGCAGTATGTCACTACGGACTCTTGGGTGCTTTCCATCGTCCGTCTTGGCTACGCCATCGAGTTTCAAGATATTCCTCCTCGCGGCGTTTACTACTCCACGCCGTCGAGTCCGGCCCTCCTGGAAGAGATCCAATCCCTCCTCCAGAAAGGGGCGATCGAGCAGCTCCCGCAAGAGGCCAAGACCACCGGCTTCTTCTCCAGGTACTTCACGGTACCGAAAGCCGACGGACCCTCCGGCCGATCCTAGACCTCAGAGGGGTGAACTACTACATCCGCCCCAAAAGGTTCAAGATGGTCACGATACCGTCGATCCTGCCCTTCCTACATCGAGGGGACTGGTTCGCCTCCATCGATCTCCGAGACGCATACTTCCATATCGCCATTCGCCCGCAGCACAGACGGTACCTCCGCTTCGCAGTCGACGACACCTGTTACCAGTACAAGGTGCTGCCGTTCGGACTCTCGACTGCCCCAAGGGTCTTCACCAAGTGCATGGCCCCGGTGGTATCCTACCTGCGGACGAAGGGCGCTTCTATCTTCCCTTACCTCGACGATTGGCTGTTGGTGGCGTCCTGCAAACAGAGACTTTACCACGACGTCCACATGACGTTGTCACTCCTGACCCGCCTTGGTCTACGAGTGAATCCGAAGAAGTCCCACCTCGAGCCGGCGAGGATCTTGGACTTCATCGGGGCGACGCTCGACTCGACCTCCGCCAGGGCGTACCTACCAGAGTCCGAGCCCAAACCCTGATCCGGGCCGCCGCTCACGCTCGTACGGCCCCGACGTTATCTGCGAGAAGCGTCCAGCAGCTCTTGGGCTACATGGCTGCGACGACCGCCGTGACATATCTCGCCAGGCTGAGAGCAAGACCTCTTCAACACTGGTTCGTCCGCATATTCGACCCCCTGCGAGACGAACAAACACTCCGACTGCAGCTGCCGGGAGATGTCCGCTCATCCCTCCGATGGTGGCAGTCGCGACGCAATCTCATGTCAGGGATGCCTTTCCAACAGCCGACACCGAAGGTGACGGTAACGACCGACGCCTCCCTGTATGGATGGGGTGCCCACTGCGGCGATCTCAGAGTCCGCGACAGATGGACCGACGACGAGACCGCTCTCCATATCAACGCGCTGGAGCTGCTCGCCGTCTGGAAAGCCCTACGGGCGTTCCGCCACGCCGTGGCGGGGCGCACGGTCCTGATTCTGACGGACAACACCACCGCCGTCTGCTACATCAACAGACAAGGTGGGACTCATTCCACGACCCTGCTCCACATCGCGCTCGACCTGTGGGAATGGTGCATTCGCCTGCACACGCATCCCGTGGCGGTTCACCTGGCCGGGCAGGAGAACACCACGGCAGACGCCCTCAGCAGGGACACCTCATCCCATCACGAATGGTCTCTCTCCGGAGAGGCGTTCAGACTGATTCGGGACCGCTGGGGCGAACCATCGATCGACCTCTTCGCGACCAGGGAAAACGCGAAGTGTCGCCGATTCTGTTCCAGAGCGGGCCACGATCGTGCCTCCATCGGGGACGCTTTCCAGCTTCCGTGGACCGGGGAACTCCTCTACGCGTTCCCGCCGTTCCCGCTGCTCGGCCGGACGATATCGAAGATCCTCGCCGACCGAGCCGACGCGATCCTGGTAGCCCCGTATTGGCCGAGGCAACATTG
This sequence comes from Ctenosaura bakeri, assembly GCA_948474755.1. Classification (NCBI taxonomy): domain Eukaryota; kingdom Metazoa; phylum Chordata; class Lepidosauria; order Squamata; family Iguanidae; genus Ctenosaura; species Ctenosaura bakeri. The sequence continues at coordinate 6,086 of CAOLHI010006761.1, forward strand.
GTTCGCACCCCTGCTACAAGCCGCACGAGACGACCTGCTCCGGTTGCCACCGACACCGGACCTGCTCTCCCACTCCGGCGGCCGAGTCCTCCATCCGGACCTGCCACGCTTGGCCCTCCATGCCTGGAGGATATTGCACTAGACGACCCCGTCCTCGGTACCGTCCTCGTCGCGGCCAGGAAGGAATCCACCCGTCGCAACTATCAATACAAGTGGCGACGCTTCCTGACCTTCGCTAACGAGAGGAGTGAGCCGGTATCGCCCGCGGAGCTCTCGACCGTCCTGCATTTCCTCCTGCACCTCCGGCAACAGGGGCTGGCGTTTCCATCCCTGAAGGTGTATCTCTCCGCGATCGTGGCATACCAACCGCCACAGTCGGCTGCCTCGGCATTCTTCAGGAACAATACCGTTAAGCGGTTCCTGAAAGGACTTCATCATCTCTACCCGCCGGTATCGCCGCCGCTACCGCCGTGGTCCGTCTCATTGGTGCTCTCGCAGCTGACAAAGCCGCCCTTCGAGCCGATGGCGACCTCGGATGACAGGCTCCTGACCATGAAAACTGCCTTCCTGGTAGCGGTGACCTCAGCGAGGCGAGCGGGTGAGATCACAGCTCTTCGATCCGATGAGCCCTTCACGGTCTTCCACAGGGACAAGGTGGTCCTGAGACCTGACATCTCGTTCCTGCCTAAGGTGGTGTCCAGTTTCCATCTCAACCAGGACATCATCCTGCCTGCCTTCTTCCCGAACCCGACGACACCGCTGGAGCGGTCTCTTCACTCCCTGGACGTGCGTCGGGCCGTGGCCTTCTACATGGACAGGACTGCTTCCTTCCGACAGACGCCGCATCTTTTCGTTTGCTATGGGCGACGTCGGAAGGGCCTCAAAGTGTCCACCCAGCGCTTCTCAAAATGGGTGGTGAGGACTATTCAACTGGCGTATGAGCTCGCGAGGAAGCCTCCGCCAGTCCTGCTTCGAGCCCACTCCACCAGAGCGGTGGCTACTTCTGCGGCCCTCCTGCGAGGGGTTGACCTGCATGAACTCTGCCGTGTGGCGACCTGGTCCCAACCATCGACCTTCGTACGCCACTACAGGCTCGACTGCCGGTCGCGCAGAGATGCCCGAGTTTGGACGTGAGGTGCTGGCTTCCGTGCTATAGGACCTGACCCGCCATCCGACCGGTAAGCTACACAGTCTCCTAGTGTATGAAGGCACAGAGACCACGAAGAAGAAGAACAGGTTGCTTACCTGTAACTGTGGTTCTTCGAGTGGTCATCTGTGCCATCATACACACCCGCCCTTCCTCCCCTCTTTCTCAGGTCCCTGTAGGTTCTACGGCGGACGACAGAACTGAGGAGAGACTGTTGCTCGGCGGGAGGAGCATGCGCAGTACCGGTGTGGGGGAGGGGTTCCCGCCAAGCGAACAAGCTCTAGAAGTTTCCGAACGCTACCGCGCAGGCGCAAAAGCTCCTAGTGTATGATGGCACAGATGACCACTCGAAGAACCACAGTTACAGGTAAGCAACCTGTTCTTATCAGTAATGGATTGGAAGAGGGCAAACAAATTGAAATTTAATCCAGACAAAAGAGAGGTACTCTTGCTCAGTTGAAAGACAGATCAGGGAATAGGGATTCAGCCTGTGTTAGATGGGGTTACGCTTTCTCTGAAGACACAGGTCCGCAGCCCAGATGTCCTCCTGAGGACACTCTGAGCCTGGGAGCCCAGATCCCAGCAGTAGTCAGGAGTGCGTCCGCACAATTAAGGCTTGCGCACAAGCCATGCTCATTCCTTGAGATGTCGGACCTGGCCAGAGTAACACCTGCCTTGGTTGCATCCCAGTTGGATTATCGTAACAGGCTCTACGTGGGGCTGCGTTTGAAGAGTGTTTGGACACTTCAGCTGGTTCAAGGAGCTGCAACCAGATTGTTCACTGGAGAATTTACAGGGTTCACACACACACACACACACACACCCATTGCAACAGCTCCACTGGCTGCCAGTCTGTTTCTGGGCACAATTCAAAGTGCAGATGATCCCCTTTTAAAGCCCTACAGGGCTCACCTCCAGGACCGTTTTTTCCACTATGAACCAGTCCCGCTTTGAGATCTGCTGGAGAGGCCCTTCTTTCTGTCTCACCACCTTCACACATGCATCTGGGGGGAAAAGAGAGGGTCTTCTCAGTGGCTGCTCCCAGGCTGTGGAACTCCCCTCCCAGAGAGGACACACCTCCCCCCCTTTTTTCCCGTAGACAATTCAATAGCAATAGCATGTGTATTTCTATACCGCTTATGGCTAATGCTTTAAGTGGTTTACAACGTGTTAGCTAATTGTCCCCAACAAGCTGAGTACTCATTTTACTGACTGCGGAAGGGTGGAAGGCTGAGTCAAACTGGAGCCCTGCAGAGTCGAACTCGTGTTGGGGCCGCAGCCCCCGGCATTTAACCACTACGCCACCAGGATTCCTGATAATTTTAATTAAAGACATATTTATTTTGGCAGACATTAAATATATGATCATTGCCTGACTAAAGAAAGGTGCTGGTTATTTCTAATTGTGATCTGTTAGTTGTTTTTAATGGACATTTTTCTTTGTTTTAATTATTATGTGCCTATTTAATTTCTGTTTTAACTTTTGTACATTATGGTTTTTTAACTCTGTTTTCTTTTTTACATGTATTGTAGGCTGCTTTGAGTCCTCCCAAAGGGAAAAAAGGAAATATAAATGAAGGTGATAATAATAATAACAAGAACATCAAAAACAAGCCTGTGGAATCAAGAGGAAAACGAGGATTGTACTGTAAAAAAAGAGGGTTTTGGGAAAAGGAGCACCAAGAAAAATCAAAGACTAAGAAGAAGAAATCCTCTGCTGTTCAAGGAGCTCTTCTTTGTGAACTTCTGACTTGAATCAGAAAAGAAGAATGGACTATTCTGAACATCTACATTCTTTCCCCCAGAACCCATGGAGAGGAGAAGCTGTATAAGTGTATGGAATGTGGAAAGACCTTCAGCAACAGTGGAAATTATAATAGACACCAAAGGTTTTACACAGGGGAGAAGCCATTTAAATGCATGGAGTGGGGAAAGAGTTTCAGTCAGAGTGGATCTCTGCTTCCCATCAAAGGACACACACAGGGGAGAAGCCATATGAATGCATGGAATGTGGAAAGAGTTTCAGTGTTAGTGGATCTTGCTTCCCCCATCAAAGGATACACACGGGGGAAAAGCCATATAAATGCATGGAATGTGGAAAGAGCTTCAGTGAGAGTGGATCTCTGCATTCCCATAAAAGGGAAACACACAAAAGGGGAGAAGCCATATGAATGCATGGAATGCGGAAAGATTTAGTGAGAGTGGATCTCTGCATTCCCATCAAAGGACACACACGGGGGAGAAGCCATTTAAATGCATGGAATGTGGAAAGAGTTTAAAGTCATAGTGCACATCTGCTTTTCCCAAATTCAAAGGACACACACAGGGGAGAAGCCATATGAATGCATGGAATGTGGAAAGAGTTTCAGTCACAGTGCACATCTGCATTCCCATCAACGGACACACACAGGGGAGAAACCATATGAATGCATGGAATGCGGGAAGAGTTTCAGTCGGAGTGGATCTTTTGCATTTCCATCAAAGGACACACACAGGGGAGAAGCCATTTAAATGCATGGAATGTGGAAAGAGTTTAAAGTGGAATATTCGGGTTCCCATCAAAGGACACACACAGGGGAGAAACCATATGAATGCATGGAATGTGGAAAGAGTTTAGTCAGAGTGCAAATCTGCATTCCCATAAAAGGGGACCCACACGGGGGAGAAGCCATTTAAGTGCATGGAATGTGGAAAGTGCTTCTCCGGAGTCAACATTTACGTTCACATCAAAGAACCCACATGGGGGAGAAATCATAAATGTACAGAATATGAAATATGCGTTGGTTATGACAGAATATTGGCTAAATATGAATTAACTGTTGGGTTGGAGGAAGATTTAAAGGGGTTTTGTTTCTGTGCTGTTCCCATAGCAATTGCTACTGTAAATATTTGGCTTCTGTTTTACAGATCAACATGACCTGGTTCACTGGAGAAAATTTGCCTGTGTTATGTGTTTATGTTCTCTTGGCAAGGCTACACAGCCGTTTTCCCCGGTGTTTTGGTGGATTCTGCCATGTTGTGACTATTCCATGTAACGTTCACCGGAAAATCAGCCGTGTAAACATGTTATTGTTCTGGAGTGTATGTTTTCCTACAGAAGAGGCTTGTCTGTGAAGCCCGGTCTCACTTTTGCTCTTGACTGTTTTCTGTTGCTGTTTTTGCTCTGTGTGATGCATGCTTGCCACAGTGACGCATGGCAATGACTTAACTCCTTCTCTTGATTTTACTACCCGCAATAAATTAGTTAAATGCCTTTGCGGCTTGAGTGGCTGGTCTTTCTCCCCTGGCTGCGGGATGGTTTTCCTTAATGCAGCGCTCTGAAGTGGGGGAGGGTGGGCTTGTTTATTTTAGGCAAGCACCCCGGTTTTATTTTTGACATTAACTCACTCAGGGTGGTTCACTGATTGTATTATATGTAATGTTTTCATGTTAGAGATTTAAAAGCATAATTTCCATGGAGAAGGCCCCCCCCAAACTAAATATAGGGAAAATGTAAAACCCCTTTTTTTTCCTTCACCCAGGTCCCCCCCAACCCCCTCTTCTCCCATGTGCCTCTTTCTCTGGCTTCTTTCAGGTGCCAAATTCCCCATTGCCCCCCCCTTTTTTTGCCGTGTAATGCTGTGACCCACTCTGTTATTTAAGTCATTATTGAGAGCTGAGTGTGACTGGGGGGATTGGCTATAAAATCCTTTCCTGGGTGATCCCAAAAAAGAGTCTCTCGGTTCCCCTTTTGCCTTTTCAGTTCATTTAGAGCACACTGTGCATGTTCAGAGGACTGTTTTCCTAAGAAGTTTTGAGCACCAGCCCTGTCAGCGGGAGTTTCAGGGATGCTCCTGAGTAGAACAGAACCAGTTTGTTTTTAAACCAATTGTGGGATGAGTCTCACGGTTTAAAATGTATTGGAGAGAGGTATAGCCTGTTTCAGAGAAATAGGTCAAGCAGGAAAAGAGTATAGTGGCCCTATTTTCGTGGACATTTACGTCTGAGAAGGGTCCATGATGTCAATCTTGGAAGCCAGGTTGAGAGCATCTGGGTAGAAATTAAAGGGGAGAGAACCACCAGTAATGCCTTTGGGGGGGTTCCAACAGACCTCTAAGCCAAACTGAGGACTTGGGGGTCCCTTCCGGGGAAAACAACCAAACCTTCAGAAAGCAGAGATATAGTAGTCATGGGAGAATCTAACCAACAAATTTCTCAGTTGCCTTGTAGACAATTTCAGAGTCCAGAAGGGGGGAGGAGAGAACAAAGGGGACATTTTCCAGACCAGATCCCCCAACAATGAGTGAGTTAGTTAAAGTTTGTTGATTAATCAGTTGACCATATCACACAATTAACAGCAAACATGATAAAATGTAAAAAAGCACAATATATAGAATACAATGCATAAATGTCCTTGGATAAGATAAATTAGACAAAATAAAATGACCTCTATTATATTAGTTAAGTTAATAGTAGTAAGTTATTGTCTTATAATAGACTAAAAGGTAATAAAATACAGAACCAGCACATGCTTAGATAAGTTCATCACCTTTACATGCAACCCCGATGTGCTCAATAAAACATCATCTCATTTGAACAGCCCTACCTATAATTTAGCAGTTCTAGTTACAACGTATGTTTTTGTACCTTGAAGGAAGGGGGCTAACCATTTACTATGGCCCCCATTTTGTAATTCTGTCAGTATTGTCTGTAGGAACTGGGCCCTTACTGTGTCATATACTTTGCAGCTGAATAGGACATGCTCAACATCTTCTTTTAAAATTTCCCCCACAGACACACGTTCTCCATACTGGCACTTGATGGAATGGTCCATATCTGACGTGTCCCCCATCCTATATTTGTAGATTCCATCCTTCTTCTACATCCAGAGCTGCAGCAACAACACCATGGTCTCCCCCTACATTTTGGCCGTGAACGGGCTAAACTTCTTGGACAAGGAAACCCACGTGGGTCGGGGGGGCTTAGGATCCTCTCCTGAACTGAGTTGCGCGTCCTCCGCCATGGTGCGAGGATGGTCCTAAGACATTGGCCGACAGGTGGCCAATGGGACACCCACATGCAACATCCTATGGAATCCTGAGGTTTGCAGTTTGGGAGTGGCCGGACTTGTGGTATCCAGGGTGGCATGCATCAGCAAAATAAAAAAATACACAATACCCCCAGCACAACATACTTAAAAAAAAAATTGGAAGAAATAGCTGCCACCTTGTGTTTTGGGAACCAGAAAGGGTATAAACAGCAGTGAGGACTGCAGTGACTTTATCTGGCTTTACTTTCTTCTATGCCAATTAGAGCAGCAGCATGGAACCCTTCAATTTCCCAAAAAGGGGGCCCCAAACGTGCAAACGAGGTCCACCTGCCTGACCTGGAGAAAACCATTTTACGTCTGAAGGTGTTCTTTCCACCTGGGAGGTGCTCCTTCCGCCTGCGGGTAAAATGGGGGAATCCCAACAACAACATCCACCAAAGAGAAGGTCCTATTGTAGTGATAACTAGGCGAATGTCTTGGGAGGCTGCAATATTTTTTAATGTCTCCAAACGACAAGGACCTCCTCATTTAAATTTGGTCTTCCCCTTTAATGGGTTGGGGCTGAAGAATGTGGCATGGGTGTGCGCTTTTTTATATATGCAGTAAGTTTTGAATATGTTTTAAACTAATGTATTAATTGAATTGATTCTTTAATGCCTTTTAAGTTTTTACATCATACCCTGATTCAGCTTTTTTGTTTTTAAATTACACTGTTAGCCACCTTGGGTCCCGTACGGAAAGAAAGAGAGACATAAATCAATCAAACAAATAAACAGTTCCGTGGTTCCACACAATATTCACGCATTTTCCAGCACCAGCTGCAACATTTTAACCCCCCCCCAAGAGGGTTTCTTTGTGATTCTGTGACATATCAGAAGATGATAGGTTCTCTTCTTCCCTATCAACAGGGCAGTGAATCTATCCCAGGCTTTAGGAGACATTCAAGGTGCTGACCCTTATCCACAAAATAGGTTCGAAATGTTTGATCGTCCTTTTAAAGTTTGCACTGAAGCTTAACGGGAGAAAAGACCCCCGGGGGATGTGGGAATCACAGACTGGACTGAGATGTTCATCACACCCATCAGTTGTTTTGAGCCCTTCCTTCCACTTGGAAACCGTTTCTTCTGCACTTGGAACAGCAGCGGAATAGCAATGCATTCTGTCCCCCGTTGCCATCGCAGAGGCTTCCGTGTTGGCTTTGGAGTCCTTGAAATCCAGCATCACTTATACCACCATGTTTGCTCTCTGCCTCCAGCTCCATGACTAGTGTTTTTTTTAAAAAAAACAACAACACATAAGCTATAATTGCACAATGACACAATGACACTCCCTTCATGAAACTCCCCCAAAAGTCTATCAAAAGAGAAACACAAACCAAGCCACTTCTACAGCTTTTACTATGAGCCCACACTCACTCGGTCCTACATTTATATATATTACTCTTCAAATTTTTGTGTATTAACCTTCATTTACCCTAAACTTTTCCTGAACCCCATGGTTTCTTGGACATTCACGCTTAAGAAAAAATGGGCCAGAAAAGAAGTGTACAGCAGACCCCTTGGATACTCCGGGGAACCCCAGCGTTCTCCCAGCCCAACCCCTGGAGGAAAAAGGGAGGGGGGTTTTCCCCCCCAGAGATAAATCCCTGGGGAATCCCTAAGTGAGGAGCACTGGAATCAGACAAAACTGCAACCACCAGGCTCTTGATATTGCAACAGAGCAGAAGGAGACATTTGCATCCAAAGAGGTTACTAAATCATAGGGCCACAGGCATTGATTAATGGATTATTTCCAGTGGGAAAATAATTGATTTCCAAATGCACTGCCTGGTATAGCACTGGGAGAGCTGTCCTATTGTTCAATAAGCTCCAGACAGGATTAACACAGCACAACTGCAGTGTAACTGTGTTGTGTGATAGATTTCTAAGGGTAATTGCTATAAAATCTGCATTGATTGACTGTATAGGAAAGCCTACAGATGCCGTGTGGTTTGCAGGAGTTGGATTTTCTGATTCAGTGTGTTAAAAACCCCAATAAATCATACACAAACACCCCCATGAGTGCACAAGGGACAGGAAAAGATCTCTTCCCTCCACATATTGAAACGTTTTTGTCTGGGAATTAAAACCTTTCCTTTCAGAGTTGGAGATCATTTTGGTCTGGAATTTGTAAGGGATGGGAAAATAGTTCTGTCCTAGAAACAAAAATAAATGGAACTTATGCATATTTACGTTCATGAATTTCTACTTCAGGAAGAAAGTCTGGTTTCAGTCCATGGGGCATTTCCACCCTACACTTTTCCCCAGAGCTATTATTCCACTTTCCATGTCCTGTGGAATTCTGGGCTTTGTATTTTCCCTTTGAGGCCTCACAGTCAGCAACGGGGTAAGTCTGGCTTGTAACATCTCCAACCAAAGCAGAAAGCTAAACCACTAGAGAAAAAGGTTCTTCCGGGGGTTCCTTTTCAGCTATTTTTCTACTTATAAGGAGTTGTGTGTTTTTAGTAAAAAGGCAGTGATGTGTTTTAGTCTTTCATTCCAAGTCTCAAGTCAGGTCTCAAATCTCTGCCTTCAAGTCTCCAATCAAAACTTTTAAAATTTTTTAAAAACCCTTTTTTTAAAAACAGAACTTAAAAAAAACACCCTATTTTTGGTTGGTGGATTTGAAAGATTTGGTTCACCTATTTTTGCACAGGGATTTGGATTTGCAAATCTGGAATCCTTGGCAAGGATTCGAGGATTTGAGGATCTGCAGACTCGGTTGGCCCATCCCCAGGTTTAATCATTTATCCCCATTGTAGCCTCCACATATATACAGATGTAGCCTCCATGTTTTTTTTCTTACTGTCAGAAAGGTTCTTTCTGCAAGAATTCCAGGCCATTGTTTGCTTCCGTGGTTGCTGTGGAGATGAGAAGGTTGGGCCATAGCGTTACTGGTAGTGGCTGTGGCTGGATGCCCTCTGGGTTGCTCCCACCATTTTCGCCTGCCCGTGACTGGGTTGTTGTTGTGTTTTTGCAGTGATGGCCGCACTCTTGAGGCGGTTCAGGGTAAGGGGCCACAGAGGGGTTGGGGGCAAGACAGATGGCCACTGTGTGTGTGTGTGGGACCCATCTTCTTGCTGGTTTGGGCCCCTTCCTCCTTTCGGGGCCCCTTTTGGGGGACTAGGAGGCCAGCCAGCCCTCCTCTTCCTCTGAGAGGTTCCCCTTTTTTATCCCCTTTGCAGAAGCGCTGGAAGAGGCGCCCCCGCTTCTGCGGCACGAACCGCCACCAAGCAGAGGCTTCCGAGGTGCCACCAATGTAAGCCCCCTTCCCCCCCCTTTCCCTTCCGGGGGGGCCCCCCCCCTGCCTCCCTCCCTCCCTCCCTCCCCACAGGACACGTTCATGTCCCTGCACCCAGGGAAGACAGCCAGCCAAGAGAGAGATGAGGGGGCTTGGAGGAATAAAAAGGGAGGCTCTGCCTTTGCACTTTGGCCTCCAAGTCATCCCTGAGAGTTTTCAGGGCCCCCGGCTCATCCGGGGAGGTGGATTCTTTGAGGCTCTGACATTTTTTTGCCATTTCCTGTCCCGTTGCAGTTCTCCAGAGCCTCAGGCCACTGGCCTTTGCCGGGGGATCCCCCTCTGGGACATACGCAGTGGAGAAGCTTCCCTTCCTCACGGGTAAGAGAGCCTCTCTGGGGCCAGGGAGGGGGGCATCTTTTTCTCCTCTCACTTCACCTCGGGTCCACATTCTGTGGCCAGGAGGCAAAGAATCCCCCCTCCTCCTTTGCAAAGCAGCTTTGGGGAGGAAAGAGACGGGAAGAAAGAAATCCCAAATAAGGAAAACACCCCTGGATCCTCCAGTCCCCGATCCTTCGATGGAAATCCTCTCCAGCTGCCTCTTTCTCCCAACCCTTGCAGTGCCAGAAGCTTGTAGAAAACATACCTGTCAAAGTCTGCAGGGAGAGGAGCTGGATGGTGGTTAGAATTTCCTATGGGGGTTCTGGGGCCCATGGGAGAAAAAAGGGGAAAATTCTTTCCCACTCCTCCATCCTTTTTCCCCTCCCTGCTCCCCAGTAGAAGCTGAGTCAACCCAGGTCCAGGCATCTCAGCGCAGAAGCCTTTTTCCTATTGCTTTCCACTGCTTTCCCGGACTGTGGGTCCTCCAGCCATTGGGTTCTGTTGGACTGTCACTTCCAGCAGCCCCTGGCGGGCTAGCCAGTGGTCAGAAATGCTGGAAATCGCACTCTGATGGTATGGGTGCCCCGCAGGATTCCCCCACTTGCATTCAAAGGCAAACTGAGCTGCTCCGGGGGCAAGGGATGGCAGGCGAAGATGAAGCCCTTTTTGTGGAAAGTTCCCCAAACTTTTCCCTTATTCTTCTTTTCTCTTGCCAGGGCTCCTGGGGGGGGAAGCATTCCTCAGGTCCCTAGCTGAGTGGGGAGGAGGAGATCAGACCCCCCTGGGGAAAAGGTGGAGATCCAGACCAGTGACTGGGAGAGGTACTTTTTTTCCCCGGTTCAAGAGCGTTGGGGGAGGCATGCGAGCCTGGCAGTTTAGGGCATAGAAGAACAACCTATGACAGCAGAGAGACCCATTCCCCTGAATTTAAACCCCTTTGGCAGGGAGTTTTCAGGGCAGCTGTCCAAATGAGTTTTGCTCCCTTTCCAGCCCCAAAGAGGGCAGGCCCATTCTAATGCTTTCCAGAGGGCAATGCCTCGTCCACCCTGACCACTGTGGGAAGGGGCAAAGTCTGGTCAGCAAGTAAAGGCACCAAGCCAACTGAGAGATGTCAAACTTCTGGAAATTTTGAAGCTTTGTTTGGGGTTTTTGTTTTTTTGAAGCTTGAAATTTTTTCCCTAAATTTTTTTGCATTGTGTCTAAGCTGTCCTATCTTTGAGGACCTTTCCCTCTTCAGAAGTAACCTTTCTCCCAATGGGGGAACAGAGGCTGTTTCCTGGGGATCAGGGAGGGATCTTTGGGGCTTTGTCTGTTTCCAAGGGGGCTTGCTAACTTCCTTGCAGGATCGAGCTCCTCCTGGTTGGCTTAATGGGTAGATTTGGAGTGGAGGATTGTGGCAGGGGCTTTTTGGGTGAGTTCCCGTTCTGACCATTGGACTGTTTATTGTTTCTGCTTTTCAGGAGGCAGAGAACACCAAGGTTTTCCCCCGAAAGAGGACGCACTCTTCTCCCAGGTGAGGAAGGGAAGGGGGGGTAGAAAAGGGAAAGGCTGGCATTTTTCCCCCTTTCCCCCTTTCCCTTTGGGAAATGCCTTTGAATAGATCCACCTCAAGACCTTTTGCTGCCCGAGCCAAATTACAAGATGGCGCTCTGTCCTTTTCTTTCCCCAGTCAGGAGAAGAGGAGGATTCTAGCTGGACCACTCCCCTCTCCCCCGGCCTTCAAGCCCCTCATTCTTCCCTTTTGCATTGCCTCTCCCTGCCGTACCTCTCCCCCTCTTTTCTACAGCCATCGTTTCTTTCTCCCTGGGCTTCCTTCTCTCCCTCACTCTTTTTTGCGGGTTGCATCTGATGAGCAGAAAGGGGAGTCCCACCATTTCACTCCTCCCCCACAACTGTCTTTCCCAGGATCCAGAAGGCGATTGCTTGGATAGCATCAGCAGCCTGGAGGATGAGGATGAGAAGGCTGCCATTCTCAGTCCTCTCTCAACCCCCTGTGTTTCTCTGCCCTGCCCCCTGGACTTGGAGGAAGAGAAGAAGAAAACTGCCCTCCATCCTTCCCTGTGGCCATCTTGGGATCCAGAGAAGGTAAGGGACAAAGTTCCCCTTGGTAAAACCTGGGACCACCACCAAGAAGGCATCACCCCAGCCCCCCCCCTGGGGTAGATGGAAGGTGCCTCTTTCTGCTGAATGGCAGGCTTGTCTCAAAAGAAGTAGACCCTTTTTTTGACTGGGACCAACTGGATTTAAAACAAAGGGGGCCCGTTTTTCAGTGAGCATCTCTGCGTGCACCGTCCCACCCACTCTGCTTCCCACTCCCTCTCATCCCTAGAAGCCTTTGCAGGGCTCCCTGCAGGTGCCCTGATTTCCCTTCTTTCTTTTTGGCAGTTCAAGGACCTTCTCCACCGCCTCTGCCAGCTGCTCAACTCTTCCCACTCCCCCCGGAGGCCATAAAGGCAGTGGATATGTGGCCCAGAATCACTTGGAGTTGGCCATCGAGCACTTGCTTGAGTCCACAGAGAGGTAGGAAAACTGCCTCTTGTTCTGCCCCAAGGAGTGTCCAGTCCTTTGGGTCCCCTCTCAGTCCCTGTTCCTCTTCCCAGGCAATGTTCTGCGTTGAAAGCTTTCCTCTTCCTCTCTCCAATGTGCAACCGGGATGTGGCGCTGAACCTGCTCCTGGCCCAGGTGAAGGGAGGCCCTCAGCAGCCCAGTTCCCCTTTGGATGCAGCCACGGGAAAGGCCCTTTATTGTCCAGAAGAAGTCCCCCCTGCACTGGCCCACCCATTCCCCTCGCCTGGTTCTCTGGTGTCTCCCAGGTAGAAGGAAGTCCCATCAGATGGAGAGGAGGCCCAAAAAATTTTGAGGCCCAAACCTCATTCTCTCCCCCAGGTGAACGCCGCCCAAGCCATTGGTTCGATTATCCTCTGCTTCAAACATCCTGACAGTGAGGGACAAATGGGTCCCCGACCTCTTCCCCACCTTGGTGAACCTCTTCACAGAGGTCACCAGGCTGGAGGAGGAGGAAGGGATCAGTGGGGAAAACCCCGGGGAACAACTCCTTGTAAGCCGGGTGATTAGGAGAGGGGTGGATGGGGAAATGGTCTGGGGAGTTTCTGGCCCTCTTGAGAGGCTGGATGTGAGAGTCCCTGCCCCCCCCCAAAAAGGGAAGCAAGCATCTCTATCGTGTCAGCTCAGGCTTTTGAAAGTCCCTCCTTGTTTGTTGAACTCCCTCCTACCTGCAGTGAAGTCTTTAATATCCTGGTAAACCTCCTGGAAAGGATGGCTCAGGGATCCCAGGAGGATATCTCCACAAAGTACCGGGGCCTCTTGCTTCACGTGAGTCTTGCTCCTCTCTGCCACTCTCTGGTTGTGGTGGTGGGGGGTGTCTTTGTTTCCCCTCTCCCCAACCCGTGAAAGGAAGGTTCATACAAGGCACCGGGTGGTCAGTTGCTCCTGCCTACAAAAAGATGGGCTCCTTTTTTTCCCTCTCCCTTTCTAGGGGGTCCCGAGGTCTGGAGGTACCCTTGCCTTTTATGGGCACCTTATCCAGCGCCTGGAACATCCTCGGACGGAGCAGCAGACTGTCCACAACCTCTTGGTAGTGCTGACGCTGGTGTAGGATGAGGGGTGTGCGGGGGGGTCAAAGGGGAGGAGGCCAAAGTGCTGGCCTCGCAAGGCTTTGGAGGTTTGGGCTGCTGTGGGGGTCTGGAGGAGGGTCAGCGGAAAAGGGGGACCTTTTGCCTTCCAAGCAGGTCTGGCTCAGTTTCCCTCTGTGTCTTCCTCCTTTACTTTGAAGGCAGTGAAGGCCACGCTGTGGGAGCTGGCCGAGGCCCTGCAATGGCGCCTTAAGAGAAGCCTTCTGGCAGAAACACTTTTTCCCTGCAGGAGGTGCTTCACAAGGTTGCCAAGTGCCTGGTAAGTGCCCGCAGGGCAGTCTGGAAGGGCCAAAGCTAAGAGGAAAACGGGGCAATTTGGCCAGGCTGAGGGAACTCCGATTTTGACTTTGGTCTTTCACCCCAGATCCGGAACTACAACTCAAGGGACATAGTGGCTGGGATACATTTTTCCTGCCAGTACTTTTAAAAGCTCACATCCTTGGGTGAGGAAGATGGCAGCCCAAAGTTTTTCGGTAAGGGAGCTGGGAAGTCTTGGCCCCTTTCAGGCTCATTCGGGAGGAGAAATGTCTCAGAGGGCATTGTGCAGGAAAAAGGGCGAGGCTCTTCCCCAGAGGACGTGGCCCTTGCGGCACCTGCCACTGAACCATGAGCCTCCTCTTTTGGGGAAGCCATGCTCTTTGGTCCCCCCACCACAGAAAAGCACCATCTGGAGTCCTCTGGGTGCCCTTTTCCTTCCTGGGGCATGGGAGGGCCAGGGAGCGCCACCACTCTCTCTGCTGCAGCCTGAGAGGCAGAGGGTGGAGAGTGCATCGTGCTATTCCCGTTTCTCTTTGGCATCCTCTCTCCAGGTCATGTGGTGCACAAGGCCGGCGGATTCTTCTCTGAAGACTGAATGCTGGTCTGTGGGGCTGGTAAGGATTTGTGAGTTAAAAAGCAGGGGGAAGGGTCCGTGGGGGTAGAGGTTGGAGTTTGGGGGGGAAAAAATTCCCCTTGGGGTCTGTGTGCCAATCCACCACCCCCTCCCCCCCTCCCTCCCTTCCAGAGGTAAGTCGCCTGATCGTAAGGAGACCCTGATGTCAGGTGAGTTGCTCAACAGACAAAAGCCATCGTCTTGAAGGCCTTTAACCTCCACCACCAACCCAGCCGGGGGGCTGGTTGCTGCGCAAGTTGATGTTGTGGAGGAAGAAGAGATATCCACCGGAGTATGTCTAAGACCAACCGGTGAGGAAGGAGGGCTGGGAAGGGATTGGGATGAAAGAACAAAGCAGGCTTTCCAAATTCCTTTACACCTGGGATAGAAAAGATAGGAGATGATGAAGAAATGGACTGGGGGGTCCACAGAAAAGGAAAGCATGCTCTCTCGCCCCTCTCTCCAAATCCGGGGCTTTGAGTGCTTGGCCCATTTTTTTTTGAAGTGTGGCTTAGAATCTCTTTGCCCTCAGCTGTTTTGCCCCAAACTAAATTGGGGCTGCCACCTCTTTCCTTCGGAGAGGACCTTCGTATCAAGCACTCTAAAGCAGGCATGTCCAAGATGGGCTTGTCCAGGCTGAGAAGAACTGTCGCTTTGAAAGTGGCAAATGAGGGCGAAGTTTTCTTTCCATCCGCTTTTAAAAATTTCAGTATCATTTAGCGAAATCTTCATGCCTTTTCATGATGAGAATTGCTCCTCTGATTTTGGCCAGAGGAGAGAGAGACTTTCATTTCACTGGGGTTCTTACCAACATTCACAAAATCCTTCGTATATTGCAAATACAGTACTTGAGGTTTGGGTCGCTGTAACTGTTTACAGAGATAGTAATCTTCTAGGATTAGCAGTAGCAACCCATTTTGACTCCAAAAAGGGGAGGACTGAGTTTCCGATCATGGCTGAGCACTGTTCAGAGCCCAGGAGCTGCGTCCCATGGAATATTTTCCCCCCAGAGAAAGACCTTGCCCTGTGCGAAGCTGAATCAGGGGGTCTCCTTTCAGACCCCCCAAAGGGGGTGGTCTCAAAAAAAAGTTCCTGCCGCACAGGGGGAGGGGGGGCACGTGGTTGCCTATCCCTTTCTTCTCCCCGTTCCCCATTCAGGGAACACACAAGGGCTGGAGCTTGAGTCCCTTAGTCATTTTGCTGGGAGAAAACCTGTGGGACTAGTTGTCGAGCGCTGACTGAACACTTGCCTCATCTTCTAGATTAGCAGGTCTCCCCCAATTTTTGGGGTACCCAAAAGAATTCAGGCCTGGGAGGAACAGAATTTTAGGATTCCCCGGCCCTTGGTCTGATATGCCCGGGGCTGCATAGTTATAGAGATTCCCCCGTTTGCACAGATAGCTGCAGGGTGGCAAGAAAGAAAAAGAATAGGGGTCAAGGAAGGTCCGGGGGCGGGGGGGGGGGGGGCCTTTCCCGGGTGGAAATCAACAAGGATAATAATGCTGGGAGGGAACTAAACCTGTGCTTTTCTCTGCAAACTTCAGGGACGTCACAGCCCTCCCTCCGCATGGCAGAAAGACCATCTGCTACAGCTGAGCCGCAGCCCCAAAGGGAAGACCAGGCGAGGCTGAAGAATGGGGCCGCAGTATGGCCACAAGTTTGAAAAGGACATTGACTAAGAAAGCCTCAATGGAAGAAGGCAAAGTGCCTTATTATTTTTTTAAAAAATTTATTGTGGAATTTAGGCAAGATACAGCTGCCTATCAGAACATCTTTCAATAAATTACTGGAAAATAGCTAAAAACTTTAGAAGGCCTCGCTGTGGCAGGATGGGTGAAGCAAGACACCCCAAGCCACAAATTCACCGCCTAGCAATAGTATAGTGACTCCATGAAAGTCGTATGTCTGTGGCTGGCTGGCTGAAGACGAACTCCACCTTCACCTGTGAAGAGATCCAGGACTTAAACCCAGAAAGCCAGGTCGAGAGCATTTGGGTAAAAAACCCCGGCCCCGGAGGAAAAAATAGGGGGTTTTTTGGGGGGGGGGGTTTACTACCCAAAAACCTCCAACCCAGGCTGAGGGGCTTGGATGACGCCTTCCTCAACCAAATGACTGCACATTAAAAAGGAGGGATACAGTAATAATAGGAGATTTCAATTACCCGGATATATGCTGGCAATCAAACTCTGCCAAGACAGCAAGGTCCAGCAAACCTTGTCTTGCAGACAAATTCATGGTCCAGAAGGTGGAAGAGGCCACAAGGGGATCAAAAATTTTTTAGATCTGATCCTGACCAACAGGGATGACCTTGTGAATGGGGTGGGAAAATTTGGATCCTTAAGGGGGGGGTGACCCTGCCCTGTTGGAATTTGGCATTCAGTGGGGAAAGGGGAAGATAAGTGTAGCCAGACACTCATCTTAGATTTTAAAAAAGCGGACTTCTGTAAACTTAGGGAGCTGCTGGCTGGAATTCCGTGGTCAGGAATAGTTAAAGGGAAAGGAGTTCAGGAGGCATGGGAGTTCCTTAAAAAAGGGGATACTGAAGGCACAGTCTAAAACTGTGCCAATAAGGAGGAAAAATGGAAGGCATCTGAAGAAACCAGAATGGTTGACTAAAGAACTCTCAGCTGAGCTAAGAGTTAAGAGAAACATGTTAGGAAATGGAAGAAGGGGGAAACCACCAAAGAAGAATTTAAGCAAGTAGCTAGGAGATGTAGGGAGGAAGTCAGAAAGGCTAAAGCACAGAACGAACTCAGGCTGGCCAGAGACATTAAAAACAATAAAAAGAGTTTTTTAAAATATGTCTGCAGCAAAAGGAAAAGAAGGAGACAGTAGGGTCACTGCGCAGAGAAGATGGCGAATTATTCACAGGGGGAAGAGAAAAGGCAGAGCTACTTAACACCTTCTTTGCCTCAGTTTTTCCAAGAAGGAGAAAAGCACTCAACCTGGCGGTTGGGAAGCAGGGGAGGAAGCAGGGGAAATGAGGCACATAATAAGTAGAGAGGTGGTACAGGAATACCTGGCCGCATTGGATGAATTCAAGTCTCCAGGGCCAGATAAATTTGCATCCTAGGATATTAAAAGAGCTGGCAGAGGTCATTTCGGAACCGCTTGCTATAATCTTTGAGAAATCTTGGAGGACAGGAGAAGTTCCAGCAGACTGGAAGGGGGAAAATGTTGGGAAGGGAAAAAAGAGGACCCAAATAATTATCGCCCAGTCAGCCTGACATCAGTACCCGGAAAGATCCGGGAGCAGATCATTAAGCAGTCAGTTTCTAATCACTTAGAAAGCAAGGCAGTAATCACAAGAAGTCAACATTGATTTCTCAAAAATAAGTCATGCCAGACTAATCTTATCTCTTTTTATGATAGAGTTACCAGCTTGATAGATGAAGGGAATGCTGTGGATGTAGCATATCTCGATTTCAGGAAGGCCTTTGACAAAGTTCCCCATGACATTCTTGCAACGAAGCTAGTAAAATGTGGGCTGGACAGGGCTACTGTTAGTTGGATTTGTAAGTGGTTGACCGACCAAACCCAAAGGGTGATCACGAATGGCTGCTTTTCATCCTGGAGAGAAGTGACTAGTGGGGTGCCACAGGGTTCTGT
This sequence comes from Ctenosaura bakeri, assembly GCA_948474755.1. Classification (NCBI taxonomy): domain Eukaryota; kingdom Metazoa; phylum Chordata; class Lepidosauria; order Squamata; family Iguanidae; genus Ctenosaura; species Ctenosaura bakeri. Next base: position 24,052 of record CAOLHI010006761.1, read on the forward strand.
CCTGGGCCCAGTGCTGTTCAATATTTTTATCAACGACTTGGATGAAGGAATAGAGGGCATGCTCATCAAATTTGCAGATGATACCAAATTGGGAGGGGTTGCTAATACGCCAGAGGACAGGATCAAAATTCAAAATGACCTGGATAGATTGGAGAGCTGGGCCAGGGCTAACAAAATAAATTCAACAGAGAGAAGTGTAAGATCCTACACTTAGGTAGAAAGACGAATCCAGAAATATAGGATGGGGGACACGTGGCTGGATAGCAGTACGTGTGAAAGGGATCTAGGAGTCTTCATAGACCACAAGCTGAACGTGAGTCAGCAGTGTGATGGGCAGCCAAGAAAGCCAATGCACTTCTTTGGGTGCATCAATAGGAGTATGGTGTCTAGATCGAGGGAGGTACTGGTACCACTCTACTCTGCTTTGGTTAGACCCCCTCTTTAAACTTGTCCAGTTCTGGGCACCCCAATTCAAGAAGGATATTGACAAGCTGGAGCAAGTCCAGAGGAGGGCAACCAAAACGGTGAGAGGCCTGGAAGCCATGAAGTCCTATGAGGATAGACTTAGGGAGCTGGGTATGTTTAGTCTGCAAAGAGAAGGTTAAGAGGGGACATGATAGCCATGTTTAAATATTTAAAGGGATGCCAAGTAGAGGAGGGAGAGGGCTTTTCTGCTGCTCCAGAGACCAGGACAAGGAGCAATGGATTCAAGCTGCAGGAAAGGAGATTCCACCTGAACCTCAGGAAGAACTTCCTGACAGTCAGGGCTGTCCGGCAGTGGAATCTGCTCCTCCATGGAGTGTAGTCGAGTCTCCTTCCTTGGAGGTTTTTAAGCAGAGGCTTGATGGTCATCTGTCGGGAGTGCTTTGAGGGTGATCCTGCATGGCAGGGGGTTGGACTGGATGGCCTGTGTGGTCTCTTCCAACTCTACATTTCTATGATTCTATGATTGTCAAGAGGTGACCTGAGGGAGAGAGAGAGAAAGCAACTGTATTGGGATGACAATCTTGTGGCAACAGTTATCTTAAATGCACACAATCCAATGACCCGATGGCAGGGAGCCAGAGATGCTGACAGTGGCCTCCTAGAGACGGCCAGTGAAATCTCCTATCCACCCCTCCATCCCAGGGACCCTGGAGACGGCTGTCCTCTCACCAATTTGGAAGAAGGTTCAATTGTGAGTCCAAGCCGT
>CAOLHI010006762.1:0-25175 GCA_948474755.1 Ctenosaura bakeri
ACAACCCTGTAAGGTAGGACAGAAGGGGGGAGAGGGGGAGCAGCTAGCACAAGGCCCCCCACCCCGTGAGTCCCATCACGATTTCGGCCCCCAAACCCCAGGCCATTTCCGCACTAGGCTGTTATAGCGCCATTATTCCACTTTCAACCTCCTATGGCAGTTTAGGGAGGGGCCTCTGGTCCACACTGGCTCTCTTTAAAAGGATTAAACACGTTTATTATGGCATTAGTACCACTATTACTATTACTACTACTATTCTTCTTCTTCTTCTTCTAAAACGTCCCCGCCCCCCACAGACACAGCCGGGCCTCCCTCTCTGCCGTTGCCATGGCGACGGCTTGCCTCCGCCTCTGCCTCCTCCTCGCGCCCGCCAAAGCGCCTCAGTTCCCGTCGTGCCTCGCGCGGTCTTTCCAAGATGGCGGCGCCCAGTCCTGGCCCGAGCCGGTGGGCGCCGGGCTCCTTCCCCTTCGCCCCCCTGCTCTCCCCAGCGGCCGAGGAGGAGAGCCCGGCCCGGAGGCGGCGCCCAAGGGGAAAGAAGCCGGCCTGCCGCGCCTGCCCGGATTCCAGGAGCCGGATGCGGGGGGAGCAGAAGAAGCAGGCGGCCTCAGTGAGGAGAGCGAAGGAGGGGCCGGGCCTGTGGGAGCCCAGGAGAGCCCCCAGAGGGGTGGGGGAGGGTCCCGGGGGGGGCTGCGCCTCGCAGGAGGCCCATCGTGGCCAGGGGGAGCCCGGGGTCTATTTTCGCTCTTTTAAAGGCGGTACCTGCTCCAGCATGGACCGCAGGGTGGCCGGGGGTCCCTTGTGTGAGAGCTGGAAGCCTTGCCTCTTCTGTGGTTGGCGGGGGTCTCTTATGGCAAGGAACGCCTGCTCTCCAAGGGCTGGAGGCCTCTCCCTTTTGGACAGACGGAAGGAGGTGCCAAAAGACCCTGTGTTTCTGAGCGTGGTCCCTCCAAAAAAGCCAGAAATGTCATCTGTGAACGTTACAGAGAGCGTCACGTGTGCCTGAGAGAAACACGCGCATAAGTGGGGCAAAATCATGGCTTCCATTTGGTATTTTGGGATAACACAAACTTGTCAGTGGCAACTTTCGGAGGGCCAATCCTGCATGTCGTGGTTTTTTGGCTCTCCTTGTTGCTGTTTGGAAAATGTGGCACCGCTAGTGGGCTTCTTTCTAGCGTTCCAGGTAGTTGTGTGAGCATTTGTCTGCTGCAAGGTTGGGCTCAGTTACATTGGTAGCAAAGGCAGCAACACTTGTGCCCCTCATCCTAATGACTTTGGTGCCTGAAGCGGGAAATCTCAAACGCACCTCTCCCAGGCCGTGGAAGATCAACAGTCATATAGTAATTTGTTGAGCACCCAAGATAGTCAAAGCCAGCTGCCTAAGGGAGGCCTTGTTCTCTCTTAGTTATAGGAGCGTAGAGAGGAGCAGGAAAATGGGAGCTTGCTTGACAGCTGAGTTTCTGAATTCCTTCTTCATGATTTTTTTATGTATTGAAATAGTTCTATCTCACCCTTTATCTTGGGATCTTAGGGGGTGTACAATATAGCTATTTAAAACACGTCCACATTGAAACCATGAGTAAAGGATGAAAACTTGTTAAACAAGACCACAGTTAAAACCAGTTTGGAATCTCCTTCTTCTAAGCCTTTTAGGACACTTAGGTTGTTCTGCCTGTCAGGAATATTGTGATGATTCTGTACAGCTTTACAGTTGGTCTCCATAGATTCTCTGGGATGCCAAAGAAGAACTGAGGGATGCCCCTATAGTACCTATAGTGGAGCATGACATAAAAGTTTTCTGTATCAAAACATTGCTGCAATTTTCTTTCCATGGCAAAATGTGTACCCATGGGCCTGATATTACCATAGGGCTTGCTTTAACAGGCTTGCCCTGTTAAGTCTCAAAATTAGGTAAGCTTAGAGCTACCTTGACGACATAAGATGAGTGGGCTTGGTGGCTATTTTTGGAATAGGGTGGTGATTAGCAGGCATGCTGGAGCGGTCAGGGAGTTTCCCCCCTCTGCCTTGTTGCTTCTAAGCATACATTTTTCTCCAATCCAGGAAACAGGAGCCAAAGAGGGAGAGTACCCCACTGATTGTCCCCTAGATCGAGAACAACTGGGGAGAAATTAGTGGTCTTTTCTTCGCACAATGGCAGCGTACTACCCTGACCGGCCCAGTAAAGTCCAGCAGCAAGAAATGATACAGTTCATCCACTTATTTTCCAAATTTTTCCCTTGTGAAGAATGTGCAGAAGATTTCAGAGACAGGTGAGGGTAGTTTTCATTGAATATGCCCAGGACTGATGAGCGCTTGGCACTAACAGGAACTCAAATTCTGCAACAAGAAAAGCCTAGTTTTGTGCCTGTTTGTATTACATAAATTAAGGAGATTCGCCTAAGGGTTTTGTTGAGCTTAATTCTGCCATGCTTACTCTCTTGCATGACTTAGCTGAATTTTGTTTGTCACAGGTGGTATGCAAACACTGTCCTCAGTCCTCTGGAAAGTTGTTCAGCCGCACTTCTACCTTCTGAGAAAGCCACAAACTTCCAGGCATGTTCATGGGGCTTAGAACTTGCTTTTCGTGAGATCCTGGGTGAGTTATGCACACAGTACTATGTGTGTGTGTGTTGTGTGTGTGTGTTCTACATTCCTGTGATATTTCCTGTACACACAACCCTGATTATACCTACAGATGGAAGAATGTGAGAAACAGAGGTTCTACTAACTTTGGTTCTTACTGATAACACGTTCTATGAAATTCAGAAAGCCTTATTCCCTCACCAGACTGATTCATTCCTGTAGAAGGAATCATGTTGTCGAGTTTGAATCTCCTCTCTTGGGCTACACAGAAACCACTTTCTGTTGAACTCATCAGAGGACTGTAAACTTGAAAGATATCTGAGTATTCATCCCTGTTTGTATTGCCTTTTATGCATGTTCCAGAGCTGCTTTGACCAAAATACTAGGATTTTGTTGTAGGTATTCATCCTTTTTTTTAGCTACCAAAATCACTGGGAGCTAGAAGGATTGAGGTTTGTTCAAGAACTTGGAATTCCAAGGCCAGATAGAATTCAAAAGACTGGGTCTCCCCTTTCAAACAAGGTGGGGTCTAGAACCTTCCTCTTTAACCAGCATAAAGTGGAGCACTTGGCTGCTGAAATTTATCTTCAGAGGGAGGCAAGATGGCAGTCAGGTTCCACCGATCCCTTTGTCGTTTGATCGCAGGTAGTGGTGGCATTAAACTTTTTCCACCTGTGTCACCTTTTCACTGGCGTGCTTATGAGACCTCTGATAGCATGGCCCAGGAACACTGTCTTCTCCACAGCAGCTGAAAAATGAAATTGAATGCCAGGAATGAGAAATGGAAGGGTTTCCCTCATTCTTGCTGTTGTAATAGTTGTCCCCATCTCTAAAACATCAAGATGTCAGAGAAGATAAATATACCCCATTACACTGGTGTATGCCTCCTTTCTTACTGACAAAATTTGACACTTTCTTCTGCGTCGCATCCACTAGAGAGCGGAGTTGCACCGGGCTATAAACAGACATACACCAGAATGTGGGTGGGTGAGCCTTTTGTTTCAGTGCACTTTTGCTCAGAATTTACTCCCTTTCACAAGGGAAGACAGGAGAAGAAGCTGATAGAGGGGACTGAGGTAGTTGTCCAATCAGCTACAGATGTATGACTTTCTCTACTGTCTCTCTAGGTGGTGATTTAATTCAGTTTGTGTCTGTTTATCTGTGGTATGAATATACACCAGTTTCATATCTGTTGCAATTCTCTTACCTTCACAGCCCAGGAATGCTGAAATTAGTGGTCTGGAAATACAGAATCAACCAGAAGCCTCTGATTTTCTCTGTTTTTCCCCCTGTACACAGAATAAAACGAAACCAACCTGATGCCTCCAACAGACGCAATTTGTCACAACAGTTTTGCCAGTTTCACAACAAGGTGAATAAGAAGCTGGGGAAGCCTGAATTTGACTGTTCTCCTGTAGACGAGCGTTGGTGGGATGGCTGGAAAGATGATTCCTGTGATTAGATGACTGGGAGAAATATGATTATTTGAACTTGATTAAAATATATCTATTTATCAAAACCAACGAGATCAAGGCTGATACGGAGCGTTGCCAAGAGACTCAACTGTGCTGTTTGTACTGGGGCTGGTGTGACAAAAGCTGGGGCGGAAGTGAAGCATCTTGTCTTTTTTGGGAAACATAAGAAATAAGGCTGTGCAGTTCTTGAACTGTTGTACAAAACTTCCCTCTGCTGGCTGTGTTCTTTTCTTGACAGTCTAAGACTCCCCACCCCCACCCCCGTTACCAGCAAGATATGCGTAATCCTTGGGGAGAAATATTTCTCCACAGACTGGGCTGAATAAACTGCCAACGTCTTGAATAGCCTGGCTCCCTTTCCCTGTGACTTCCTGAGAGCACCGCTGTCTTTTTGTTACTTCGGTGTTTGTCTACATCCAAACATGCTTCCTCGGAACACTCTTAACCTTTCTCCGTGGAGTGCCCATTTTCTTCTGTCATTTTCAAGAGAGGATCAGGATGGCAGGGAATTCCCACGTTCCACGTATAAGTTCACCAGTCACAAAAGGATCCCCTCTCCTTCATTCTTCCGTGGAGGGATGGAAAGCACAGGAATGTATACCCCCTAAGCCTCTGCTCTTGCAAAGAGGCTCACGCAGAGTGTGAGCACAGACCCACAGCAGGGCCACCACCTGTGCATAGTTTTCCACTCTTGAATGTTGCTGGGGTACATTTGTGGTGCCTTCAATCTCTGGTGAAACTCTTGATGGTCTTGTTATATGTGATTGCATCACCTGGAATTGTATCTGCCTGAAAATGGAAACAAACTACGATCCCACCAGAGGAAGAATGGTTGATTAAAATTTGTGATATGTTGGAAATGAACAGATTAACTACAGTTATAAATGATAATTTCAGGAATGACTGGAAATGCCTGATTAGTTATTTAGAAGAGAAATAGGGCAAAATGTGAGTGATAAGTATAGAGGCTTGATTGTCAGTTATTAAGGATTCGGATAAAAAGATTTGAAATTCCAAAAAAAACCCCAAAGCCATGTTATTTGGGCTGACTCTGCAACCTTGACAACACACTTTTCTGTTGTCAGTCTTTCAGTCCATTGACAGGCTGGAGAGAACAGTGTTATCATGTAATGAATAAGTAAGCCAGATTATGGATTCTTTATCCATAATACCCAACAAACACATTTTTCAGCCAAAGCTCTTGTGAGCTCTGCACTCACTGCCACTGCCTTTCTTCTGGTTCTCTTCCAGACCCATCTTGGGCATTGATCAACCGTGGGGTCCTGATTTGCGATAAGTGCTGCAGTGTCCACCGGAGCTTGGGCCGCCACATCTCGCAAGTCCGGCACCTGAAGCACACGCCCTGGCCTCCCACCCTGCTCCAGTTAATGGGAGCTCTGAGCTCTCTCTCTCGCTCTCTCTGTCCTACTTTGGTACCCTTAAATAGTGCTACTCATACAATGCAGAGGTGGGCAAGGGGTGACTGGTTGGTGTAATGGATCTCCTTGCCAGACTGGCCTGGCAGTTCCAACCGTGCTTCCTGCCACTCACCTTGCCCTGTTCCCCCTTTAATCCCTTTCTGGTTTGGGTACTCAGGCCTCAAGGTGAGCCCCTATTGTGGACCACTGGCTGTGTTCTTTTGGTGGGTTCTCTGTCGTAAGTATGACTAGGCCTCAGTCTCAGAGGAAAGCAAAGGCAAAGCCCCTCTGAATAATAAACTTTTCCAAGAAAACATGCTGATAGGGCTGATGACACACAACAACAAGCCTTCCACAGTTGCCCACCCCAATCTAGTGGCTACAAACCAAGCTATGTCCAGTGAACAAGGGTTAGTTTGCTTCTTAAGATGGTGGGGTGGGTTACATAAGAACAAAGGGGAGACCCTTTGCTAAATCAAGCTTTGTGTGAGCTGCAGAGATGCTAAAGATTTGCAAACTTCAAGGGTCAGGCCGTAAACACTTTCTGGCCTTTCTTCTCAGAGTCTGTCCTTTCAAACACTCTCCTTTTCCAGTTGGGGTGGTGGACACTGGCATGAGAAATGCTGGCAGTGGACTATCCCCCTGTGGGAAGTCTTGAAATCGAAGGTAGTTGGTGCACTCCCAACAGCACCTTAGTTGTGGATTCCTGCATGGGAGGGGGTTGGATAGGTGGCCTTTGGGATCCCTTCCAGCTCTAAGGAAACATCACACCTGGAGTAATAACCATTTCCATTTCTCCCCGATAGTCTGTCAAAGAAGCTAGAAAAATGAGGGCTGGATGGGATTACTGTCAGGTGGATTTGTAACTGGTTGACTAGCTGTGCCCAAAGGGTGCTCCTCACCAATGGCTGCTTTTCATCCTGGAGAAGAGTGACCAGTGGGGGGCCACAGGGTTCTGTCCTGGGCCCAGTGCTAGTCAACATCTTCATCGATGACTTGGATGAGGGAATGGGGGGCATGCTGATCAAATTGGCAGATGACACGAAATTGGAAGGGGTTGCTAATATGCCAGAGGACAGGATCAGAATTCAGAATGACCTTGATAGATTACAGAACAACAAAATGAACTTTAACAGGGAGAAGTATAAGATACTGCAGTTGGGCAGAAAAAAATACAGATACAAGATGGATGACATCTGGCTTGATTGCAATCCATGTGAAAGAGATGTAGGAATCTCAGTAGACCACAAGCTAAACATGAGCCAGCAGTGTCATGAGGCAGCTAAAAAAGCCAGTGCAATTCAAGGCTGCATCAATAGGGGTCTGATGTTTAGGTCAAAGGAAGTGATGATACCACTCTGTTCTGCTTTGGTCACCTGAAATAATCCTTTGTCCAGTTCTGGGCACCATGGACATTGACAAGCTGGAACGTGTCCAGAGGAGGGCAACCAAAATGGTTGAAAGCCTGGAAACCATACTGTTTCAGGAGTGGTCTAGGAAGGTGGATATGTTTAGCTTGGAGAAGAGGAGATAAAGAGGTGATATGATAAGACTGTCTTTAATATCTGAAGGGATGTCATGTAGGAGATGGAGCCAACTTGTTTCTGCTGCACCAGAGACCAGAGATTCATGCTCCCATGGAGCAATGGATCAAGTTGCAAGACGGGGGATCCATAGAATCGTAGTGTTGGAAGGGTTCCCCAGAGGCTGTCCAGTGAAATCCCCTTTCCACTGCAGGATCTCCAGCTAGAGCATCCCCAGCAGCAGGGAGCTCCCGCGCCTCTTTTTGAAAACATCCAAAGAAGGAGGCCCCACCATTGGTTCTATTGTCAAACAGTTCTCTCTGTCAAGAAATTCCTTCTGATGTTCAGTCAAAATCTACTTCCCTGTAACTTAAAGCCATCAGGCCTGGTTCTCCACCCTCTGGGGCAGCAGAGAACAAACCTGCTCCCTCCTTTCTGTGGTGGCCTTTGAGGAATCCAAGCAGGGCTGTCTTGCCACCCCTCAGTCTTTTCTTCATCAAGCAGAATGTGCCTAGTGCCTCCAGCCTTTCCCCATGTTTCCACTTAAACATTAGGAAGATCTTCTTTAGTGTAAGAGTGGTTCAGGAGTTGAATATGGACTCCTTGTTATAGCTCTTTAAACAGAGGTTGGATGAAGGTTTCTCAGGAGTCCTTCGGCTGTGTATTCCTGCGTGGTAGAGGGTTGGACTAGATGACTCTCGAACTTTGAGAGATTCTATGCCTTCTCCAATTTTTACTCCGGCAACCTTAGGCAGAATTTGTATGTCATCTGTGTTATGGGGGTGTGTCCACTGTTCTGAGCTCCTTGAAGATAGAAAATCTATGATGTTTTTAAAAATTCCTTGGCCATTTCCACACCTTACTGGTTCCCGTTGTCATCCTATTGCGATCCTGGCAGCACCTTTACCAGAACGGGAGCATGATGCAAACACTACCCTCCTTAGCTGGCCGGCTCCCTGTGGAAGGGAGCGCAAGAGACTTGTGCCTTTCTTCTGCAGCACAGCCAGCTTCTTTCCCACGCTGCAGTGGGGAAGGAAATGCCTGAACTGCACTTCCTCCTGTTCCAAGTGTCCAGCAGACGGGAGCATCGCATGACCATAGGCCATTAATGAAGTTTTTCCATTAATGGAATATCCTGTAATCATGACAGGTGGGGATGAGTTGGCAGCAAGACTGCAGTGCTGTTGCGTGAAAGCACGACTTGTCGACCACTGCCAATGCAATCGTGGGATGGCAATGCCATGCAGAAATGGCAGCTGGGAGAATGATTAGGCTCTCCATCTGCAGTTGGCTGTGTGGTCTTGAGAGCTATGATGAAAAACATCCTGTCGAGGGAGTTGGGGACCTTCTTAAACAATGGGCTAATAGGGCCTTGAGTCGACCTGTACTCAAAATAGCTTAATTGGCAAAGGAGTTAGAAGACTTTGAACAGTAGGGACTTCCTGAGCTAATGTTGTTACAGTATAGGAAACCTCTACCTTTCAGTGCCCCATTATCTGACAACTCAGTCTTTTGATTCTTCCAAATTAAGGACAAGTTCCATCAGTTCATTGGGGGTTGTGCTCTTTCATCTGTTCCTCTTGCCTATGGAAGCTCACCTGGAACCTCTTGCATGTGTTCAGTGCTTTCAAAAAGTGAACTGAGAAGATGGAAAGGCACTAAGCCAACTTTGCAAACAGCACATGCATGGTCAGTCCCAAGTAAGCCTCTGTAGGTCTTTCATGCTCCCTACAGTATAGTAGATGGGTTCCACTTTTCAACTAATTCCATTTTCTGACCATGCTCCAGTTCCTAACGTGTCAGATAAGTGGGGGGTGCTTGTATTGATTTCACCCTGTTTAGGATGTTTGTGTGTTTGGCATCTGGCTGTTGGGGTTTTTCAGGATGTTGGAAGCCATCAAGAAATTTCTTTATCGTTCATTTTCAGCAAACAGAAAGAGAAAGGCAGAAACTTCGAACAAACTTGGTCATCTCCATTCAGGGTGAAATTTGGAGTGGCGCTCAAACCCAAGCCATCTGGACGGAAAGAGAAGCGGGAGGGAAGCCAAGTACAGAATTTTCAGTTTGGAGATCTAGGGTATGTGTGCATGTGGGTCTGGGAAACTATAACTCCCTCCTTGAGTCTGCCCAGGCCCTGAGACCTTCAGGAGGGGCCCTTTTCCCAGTCCCACCACCGTCACAGATGTGACTGCTGGGGAGGTGATGGGGCCAATTCGGTGGCTGCCCCTTGCCTCCATGGCTGTCCGATAGACCATGCGTCCTCTTTTTTTGAAGTCATCGGGCAAAAGCAAACTTTGGCAACCTCTTCTGGCTCTTCCCTCATTAGTAACTTTTGCTCTCTTCTCCACACCCTGATAATTCTTTTCCTCTCCCACTTTCTCAGCCAGCTTTAAAATGTCGTCATTTTCCTCTCTTTCTTCCCTCTCTGTCCTCAGCTTCCTTCATGGTTGCAAATTCAGACCCCTCCTGGAACTGCAAACCCCAGGATTCCATAGGATGTTGAAAGTGAAATCATAGCGCTAGAACAGTCTAGTGCGGAAGTGGCCCTAGGTGCAAAAGCAATTTACACTCATTTAACCCAATTAAAGATGAAGAGAAAAGGAGGAGGCAGAATGACCCCTTTCCCAGTCAGCTCAGGCAAAAACAAAATGCTGCAGCCGCTCTTAGCCTGCGGGTTCAGCTTTGCACCGAAAACAGTATTTCTGCACAGAAATATGTTTATTTCCCTGCAGAGAAAACTCTTGTTTCCTATTCTAGATAGGCTGTTTTCTCTGCAAAACAAAGTGTTTGCAAATTTTGCATGGAATAAATCCCAAATTGCAAATAAGTTTTGAAAACTCCATGGTTTTGGGGGCCCTGTTTCTCATCAGGAAAGAAATGGCAAAAATTACTTGTTGTTTCCTACAGAAAACAAACGAACGAACTAGAATTATATATACAGAGAGAGCATACTCACGGGCCAGCTTCCACCTGGATGGAACCAACTTTGTCCAGTTCCTTTTCCGTCACGTTCGGACTCTCGTCCGTCAGCTCGCGTTTCCGCCCTTGGAAATTCTCTAGCTCGTAAAGAGTGATCTGGGGGGAGACAGAAGCCACCTTGAAACACTGAATTTAATGCTGGTCCTTTTGGCCCAGCTCTCCAATCTCTCCTGGCCATTTTTTCTGCAGGGCAGGTTTGACTAGATGACCCTCGAGGTCCCATCTTTGAACCCTCACCTCTGGGCTGTCCACTGGCCCCTCCTTCCAATTTGGTGTCATCTGCAAACTTGATAAGCATGTCTTCGATTCCACCGCCTAAGTCACTGGTAAAGATATTAAGCAACAAAGCAAGGGGAGGGAAGTGAGCTCAGAAAAAATACTTGGAATCCTAGATTCCTAGAGTTGGAAGAGACCCCCGGGGCCATCCAGTCCAACCCCATTGTGCTCTGCAGGAAGACACAGGATTCTGGTATTGGATTGCTTCCATTACAGCACACATTTGGAGTCTCGCTAGCTGAATCTGCGTGATAACTAAAATCAGAGCAGGGCAGGAGGTGAGTGACTCACTGAAAGACTTCAGGGTCTGGAAGAACCACTAAGGAATTGAGGCTGTTTTGCAAGTCATTGACAGAAGACGGAGCAAGCTTGTTTTTGCTGCTCCAGAGACTAGGACACGGAGCAATGGATTCAAACTCCAGGAAAAGAGATTCCACCTCAACCTCAGGAAGAACTTCCTGACGATCAGAGCAGTTCAACAGTGGAATCTGCTGCTGCCTTCATGGGAGTCTGGTGGAGTCTCCTCTTTCTTTGGAGGTTTCTAAGCAGAGGCTGGGTGGCCATTTGCTAGATGTGCTTTGAGTGTTCGTTCCTGCCTGGCAGAAGGGGGGTTGGACTGGATGGCCCCTGGGGTCTCTTCCAACTTTATTACTCTATGATTCTAACAGACCAGCTGTCAACTTCAGATGGGTGTCAGCTCTATTCTCTTCTCCAGGGAAATTTTGCTGACCTCTTGGTAACGAATTTGGCTCCTTTCCACAATGATTCACACGCATTCACACCCCGCAGAGAGGGAGGGTGCGAGAGAGAGATTCTGCCGAACTTTCGACATGGAACTGGTGTGGGCTCACACTGCCTTCCCTTCTCCTGATAAGTTTTCCTGACAATGAATTTCTCTTTCTTCCCGTCACAATGAGAGAGAGAGAGAGAGAGAGAGAATCATAGAGTTGCACAATTGGAAGAAACCTCAAAGTTGGACCAGATGGCCTCTTTGGATGCCTTCCAACTCTACAATTCTACAATGACAATTATAGAATAATAGAAGAGTTGGGACAGGCCCCCAAAGACCATCCAGTCCAACCCCATTTGCCCATGCAGGAAGAGACCATTAAAGTGTTTCCAACTGATGGTCATCCAATTTCTGTTTAAAAACCTCCAAAGAAGGAGACCACTCCTTTGAGGCAGAAGCAGATTCCACTGTCAAACTGTTCTCACTCTCAGGAAGTTCCTCCTAATGTTTAGGTGGAATCCTTTTTCCTGAAGTTTGAAGGCATTGCTCCATATCCAAGTCTCTGGAGCAGCAGGAAACAGGCTTGCTCCATCCTCCATAGGACATCCCTTCATATATTTAAACATGGCTGTCATGTCTCCCCTCCTAACCATCTCTTCTCCAGGCCAAACATCCCCAGATCCTTCAGCTGCTCCTCAGAGGGTTTCAGGGTTTTCCAGGACTTCTACCATTTTGGTTGCCTTCCTCTGGAGATCTTCCAGCTTGGCCGTATCCTTCCTGAACTCTGGTGCCCAGAACTGGACACAGGATTCCTCCAGCTGGGGTTCACAGAGGCAGCAGTAGATTCATAGAAGCATAGAACTTAGAGTTGGAAGAGATCTCCAGGCATCATCCAGTCCAACCCCATTTGGCCATGCGGGAAAACATCATCAAAGCGTTCCTGACAGAGGGTCATCCAACTTCTGTTTAAAAATCTCCAAAAAAAGGAGGAGACTCCACCACACTCCTTTGAGGCAGCAGCAGATTCCAGTGCCGGACAGCTCTGAATGTCAGGAAGTTCTTCCCAAAGTTCAGGTGGAATCTCCTTTCCTGCAGCTTGAATCCATTGTCCTAGTCTCTGGAGCAGCAGAAAACAGGCTTGCTCCATCATCCATGTGACATCCCTTCAAATATTCAAATATGGCTATCATGTCCCCTTCTTTTAACCTTTTCTTCTCTAGGCTAAATCTACCCAGCTCCCTAAGCCACTCCTCAGAGGGCTTCATAGTTTCCAGGTCTTCTCCCATTTTTGTCACCTTCCTCTGACATCTTTCATCTTGTCCATCTCCTTCCTGAACTGTGGTGCCCAGAACTCGACACAGGATTATTCCAGATAGAGTTGGACCAAAGCAGAATAGAGAAGTACGATTACTGTCAGAAAGTTCTTCCTAATGCTTAGATAGAACTTCTTTTCCTGAAGTTTGAAGCCATTGCTCCGTGTCCTCATCTCTGGAGCAGCAGAAAACAGGCTCCATAGGACATCTGTTTCAATATTTAAACATGGGTATCACGTCCCCTCTTCACCTTCTCTTGTACAGACTAAACATCCCCATCTCCGTATGCCACTCCTTGTAGCGCTTCATGGGCCTTTTCCACGCGTTCGCTTCGCGTCATTACCTGGCGGTTCCTGGCGGTTTATAACGTGTCCGCCCCACTGCGGACATTATTTTGCCACGGTCCACACATCTGCAGCCTGTACCGCTGCAGTGCGCACTCCACAGTCCACACGTTATTTCCCGTTCCCATCGCCCCGCCTTCCCACGGCCGTGATTGGCATCTTCCCTTTTTTTTATCGGGCTGCGCGTCATGACATGCCCGTTCACGTTGGCACGTACACCCCGCCCCGCGGTTCCTCCCCTGATGACTCCCTCCTCCCATTGGTTAAAAAAAAAGGGCGGCAAATTTGATTTTCGCGCTGTGGCTTTGGGTCCGATCTTTCATCGCATTGCTGCCCGGGGTGAATTGCTTCTTCTGCCCGGCTCAGCGGCTCCTGATTTCGCAGTGAGAGATGGAGGAAGAGGTGGGTCAGGCGCTTGCTCAAATTGTGAGCTCCCTTCTCGCCGTGTTCTCGGTTCTCGGAGTAGTGGTGGCGGAACTGGGACGTCAGTGGGCTACAGAGCGCACGAGGAGGCGCCGGCGATTGGCCTATATGGCCAACCCTGCCGAGGTTTTAGGCTTCTATGTGCCCCTGCTTGGACACTCCCCGCGGCGCGTCCCGCGCCCGAGAAGATGGTGGGTACGGGAGCGGATGCAAAGGACATGGTGGACGGAGGAGGTTATGGGGAAATGGCCAGAGGATCAGTGGCTCTACCATTTCCGCATGACCAAGGAGACGCTGCTGGAGATCGCCAACCACCTGCGTCCCCATCTGGAGAGAAGGGATACCGAGATGCGCCGAGCCATTCCGGTGGAGGAGAGAGTCGCCATTACCATTTGGTGGCTGACAACCCCTCTCATCTATCGAAAGGTGGCGAGCACCTTGGCTTGGGGATCTCCACGGTGGCCGCCATTGTCATCGAGGTGTGCCTAGCCATCGAACATGTGCTGCTGAGACCCACCGTATGCCTTGGTGACTACCGCAGGGTAAGTGCTGTGGGTGGGTGGGTGTACCCTTCCCCCCAACACCTTGATGCAGTGATCCCTCTCTCTACCGGCGCCACCGGGTTCCTTCACCACCCCGCCTCCCTGCCTTCGGGTACCAGTGCAGAGTAGCCTCTCCTGATGCCCTGTTAAACTGGACAGCTAAAGGAGGATGCCTTCCCCAGGGCATGGAACAGTCGTTTGGGCATTGGACTATCACCCTGGAGAACATGGAATCAGTTCCCCGTGTGTGCGCATCCCTCAGAAATGTTTTGGTTGCACATTCCTACATGGCGGGGAGTAGGTCTAGGTGGCCTTCAGAGGACCCTCCATTGTTAAGGGATTTTCCCTCCTGCTGTGAGAAGAGTAATAGACAACAGACTTTCAGAGAAAGGAGGTTTATTCAAAGCAACAGTGCTTTTGGGCACAACAAAGACAAGAAGATGGTGGGCCCTGGGTGGCAGGCCAGCAAAGCTTTTATACTGTTAGGCACCTTATCTTTTCTACAGGTGATTGGCTTGAAGATGCCACATAGGTGGAGTATAAGGTGGGGAAGCAACTGCCTCACTAGCCCATCCTGCTTTGCTGTTGTTTGGTTCACCAAGTGCAAGGCCCCTGGTCAGTAAGTGGCTGTCTCTCAGTGTTAGTCTTGGGCCATTTCCACACTGGACCATCACAGCTCTATTATTCCACTTGCAACATCCTACGGAATCCTATGGATTCCGGCCCCTCCCAAACAGCCAACCCCAGGATTCCATAGGATGTTGCAAGTGGGGTAGAATCATGGAATCGTAGAATCATAGAAATCCAGAGTTGGAAGAGACCACACAGGCCACCCAGTCCAACGCCCTGCCATGCAGGAACACCCTCAAAGCAATCCTGACAGATGGCCATCAAGCCTCTGCTTTGAAACCTTGGGCTCACCATTAATAGGAAAAAATTTGAGGGAACACAATGGCCTCAACGGCGTATCCCCACCACACGTTCACCTTTTGTGGATGTGCTTTCTGCTGCCTCCTGTTGCCCTTCCAGAAGGCATAGTGGAGAAATGACAGAGCAAGCATTACAGATTAGGTTATTGGCATGCCATACTAGGAAAAACAAGTAAAGAGGGCCATAAGATACTTTTTGAGGGCCATATTTCAGTGTCCAAGCTTATGCTTTTTATGAGGAATAACATATGTTTGGTCACTGGTTTCCCTTTGGAAATTATTCCTAGCAAAGGCCGATCTATATTGCTGGGCTTTCTGACCATTTTTTCCCTTTTCAAACCTTCTCAGGTGATGGATGGCTTTCACCAGATGGGCTTCCCGCAATGCACTGGCGCGGTGGATGGAACTCACATACCGGTGAGGCCTCCCAAGGGAAGAGGGGAAGAATTTGTCAATAGAAAGAGCTCGTTCTCAATCCTGCTACAGGGGATGGTGGACCACGAGGGAAAGTTCCAGGACATCGTTCTCGGCTACACAGGGAGAATGCACGATGTGTTTGTTTTTCGACACTCCGCCCTGTTCCAGGCCATGGAGGCCGGGAGGTTTGTCCCCGCTAATCCCACCGTGACCATTGGGGATGTTGCTGTTGGTCCCTTGATACTGGGGGATGCTGCCTACCCACTATGCAGGTGGTTGATGAAGCCCTACAGAGGAAGATTGGACCCTAGGAAGATGGCCTTCAACAGGGTGTTCAACCGGTGTCGCAACGCCGTGGAGCGTGCCTTTGGAAGGCTCAAGGCGCGATGGGGCTGCCTATCTGCCCCATTGACAGTGTCTGAGGAGAACTTCATACCGGTGGTGAGCGCCTGTGTTGTTCTGCACAACATTTGTGAGTCCAAGGGACACGTCCTCCACCCGGACCTGGCCCCCCCACCACCACTTGGACTGCGAGCGTCAATGGCCGCATGCCGCAGCCATGCCTCCAGACGGAGGATCAGGGAAGGGGAAATTGGTAGGGATGCCACTGCCACCCTGATAGCTGGTGAGAGTGAATAGCAGTGGCAGTTTTATTCCCACATTGCTTGGTTGGGCCTGCTTTTCCCTCTAGTTGTTTGCTCTGTGCCGCCCCGTTCATGAAGTATGGCGCTGGCCACCAAGCTTCTCCCGTTCCATTTCCCGTTTGCCCACTCTGCCCAGTTAGTTGTCTGTTACATGCTTTGCTAAATAAAAATTTTGAAACGCTTCCTCACATTCAAATGCTGCTTTTCTTTTCCCGCTGACAACTTCAAGAAAGGAACTGGAGAAAAAAAGAGGTTCGGCAGAACATTTTTATTTAGGGACACAAAAGCAATTTGGCAGGAGAGGGGCGAAGGGTTGCCACAGGGAACCACATAGAAAAACATGGGTTTCTTTGTTTTCAAAAGTTGCAAGTAACCCCCACTATGGACTGTACCGTTGCCTAGGTTTCTTTGGTCGTGGAAGCTGTCTTCGAGCTGCCGGGGCCTGGGAATCCAGGGAGTCCCCCTCCAGTCCCTGACTTCTGCTGGTCCGTGGGACCTCTGCGCCCGGGTCTGAAGGGCCGACAGTCCCACGAGCTATGCTCGCCATGACTTGGGTTAATGATGTGGATATCGTGGACATCAGGGTGTGGCAGCCATGCAGGAGCGAGATGATTCCAACCAATCCAAAAACGAACAGCTCAATCGCTCCCATGTGGGCAACCCCGGAGCCAAAGTATGCAACGGCAACATTGCACACCGTTGGTTTTACCTTGTCCGTTGCTGCTGCTACTCCCGGATCTCGATGGTGCCCGTGGGAACGAAGCGGGACTGCTATCTTCATTCCCTGGGTGAATGGTGGGAAAAGAGGTTTTGGAAATGCATTCCAAACTTTGGCGATGACTGTCCCCCCCGCCGCCGCCCAACCAGGGCAGTGTGCCTCCTACCGGTTCCCTGTGTGCAGGAAATCTCCGCACTGCGGCTTTCGGGTTGGCCCCACATCGAGTCTTCCTCGTCGTCCCCTGTGAAAGACGAACACTCATGTGTTTTTGCCCACTTTGGCCGCCCAACGGTTGAGGTCCCGTGCCGAGCTAGTCAAAAATAAATTGCCTGAAGCTTTGGGGACCACCCCATGAACTCTTGCCACACCTCCGTGGTCTATTCCCACAGTGCCCGGGCGGGCCCTTCTGAGAATGTCATTCATAGTGCCACAAAATTGGGCGGGCACCGCAAGCCAGGTCGTGGCGGCTTTAGTGGCTGTCATTGCTTTGATCAATCCCTTCCTGGGCGGGCAGGACACACGTTGCCGTTTCACACTGCATGCGAGCCTTGTGTGATCTTTGGTGTGATTGCCCATTGCATAACCGGATGGAACCAGAGGGAACCTCCACCTGGAGGGCCACAGTGCTGGCTTGTCTTTGGGAACTTACCAGAGGTTTCTGCCTCGGAGTAGGTGATTCAGCCTTCAGCAAACAGCTCCTGGCTCATCTGCGAAAGTACAGTTTCAGGTTCTGCTAGGAGAAAGGCAAGAAAGGGGGAAAGAGCAGAGAACACCGAGTGAACAGTGATGTGTTGGTGAGGCAAGGTGCTCTGTTTTCCCCCCTCTTACCTTCACCCGTTGGGGAAGGCGCATCCACGGCTCCCCCACTCTCCTCCACCACGACCAAGCTCTGCACCACCCGGGGAGGGTTGCACTCGCATCACCCCCAAGGATCCGGGATAGCTCCTCGAAATATGGGCATGTGACCTTCTCCGCCCCCATTCATTTGTTGGTAGCAACCACTTCCCTGTATTCAAGGCGCATCCGTTTTGTCTTGGTTCAGCATTCTTCGGCAGTTCGCTTGTGCCTGCGCCTGTTCATCTCCCTGGCAATGTCCACGAAAATCTCAAAATTCCTGTGGGACTCCCGTAGATCTCGTTGGTACTTCTGTTCCCCCCAGATGTCTAAGAGGTCTCTGATTTCGGAGGCCCTCCACGCCACGCCACGCCCTCTTGCAGTTCTCTGCGATAAGTGGAAACCCCTCTCCTCCAGGCTTGCACCGTTGGCCTCCAAGGAATACCCTTCCTCCATGTCTCCGGTTCCTCGCGCACCTCCTGCGTGATATCCTTCAAAGGCCGGCCTGTGGGGAGAGGGGCGAATGGTGGAAATAATAGGGAGGGAGTGATTGCACACAAGCACCTGCACACAAGGTACCTGTACCAGGATGAAGGAATGTCTGATTAAGTTATATGTGGGGCCTGTACGGCACACACCACAACAATAACGACTGACTAAAAAAAGTTATGGCCCGTTCCTCCACATGCCCCCGTTAGAGAGAGGTCTATCAAAGACACCCCTTTGTGGACAGAAAAGGGTGAGAAATACAGGAACCGGGGTGGGAACTGGCTGATTTTCTCTTTTGAAAAAAGCTGACTCAAGGAGAGATCAAAGCAGCTTATTCTGCAAGGCAAACGTTCCCGTCAAAGCTCTCCTCCCTCCTTCCTTCCCTATTTCGGTGCAGCTAAAAAGGCAATGATTAAGCTCTCGATTGCCCCTCCACCCACTCCTCGCAAAGATTTACAGAATCTCATTGAACATTTTGCATCTATCTCCGAGGAAACCATGATAAGGTCTGAGCCAAAAAGAAGAGCAGGAGAAGAAAACAAACAGAGAAACAGCTGCAACAAAAGTGTGTGCACGGTGGGGAATGAGACCAAGAAGGAAAAACAGCACTGAGTAGAAGGGAAGGAATGAAAGAGAGGATAAAGGGAGGGGGCAGTGGAGCCAAGCCCAACCCCCTGATATAGATATGGGTGCTTGACTATAATGCCCATCATCCATGCTGGCTGGGGATGATAGAGGTTGCAGTCCAGGATATTTGTGGGCAGAGTCCAGGCTCGGAAAGGGTATTTTAGTGTAGAAGCAGCATGGTGTAGTGGTTTGACATCGGACTCCAGTTCTGGGAGACGAGTTCAAATCCGAGCCTGACCATGGATGCTCTCAGGTAAGTCCCACTCTCTCAGCCTCAGAGGAAGGCAACAGCAAGCCCCCTCTGAACAAATCTGGCCAAGAGGACCCCATGGTGGGTCTGCCTTGGGGTTCAGCAGAAAAGAAGGAGTCTGGGCTCCATGTGCGAATTTTACTCTTTCAAAAAAGCCCAACGCGTTTCAGCCGAAAACGGCTGGATAAAAGAATAAGGTTCGGTCCATCTATCAGCACGTGGAGCCCGGCCTCCTTCTCTTCTGCTAATTTATTGTATGAGCTTTCCAATATTTATTCCTGCTTCTGCCTTGGGGTTGCCAAATATATCAGAAATGTCCTGAAGGCACATAACAGTAACAACCTTAGTGAGGCTGCCAACAAGGTATGCCGGCCAAACACCCAGCCGGTTTACATAAGCCAAAGCCATAAGTCAAAGCTGCCGCGTAAACGCGGCGAAAAGTGCACCAGGTCCCCCCCCCAAGTTTACCCTAACTGCGCCACCCGTAACGGACAAACAGGACAGGAACGCCATTCAAGAAGCACCCCCACTGCCCCCAGGGCTGGTAGGGAAAGTTGCCCGGTAAATTTGCGCTGCAAAGGAGGGGCAACACCAGTTGCTTTCAACGGCAACCAAGGCACTCCCCCCTTGCCCATACGGGCCGCCGGGCCCCCCACCCAAGGCCCATTCCCCCCTCTGCTATCCTGGCGCGCCAGTGTCCTGCCCCGCAAGGAATGTAACGCGACATAACGCCGCCTCAGCACCCCAAAAACGGAGGCTGTACACGAAGCATTCCACCTCCCTTGCCCTTAATGAACTTTTACCCCCCTTTCCACTCACCACCGCATGGGCCCTTGTCCCGTTGTTTGGAAATGGCCACCCGCTGCTTTTGCGCGACAGACCTATAGAGAGTGGTCGCCTTCCCGCGCATGCTCCTTCCGGCGCAACAAGGATAACCCGGGGAACAGCCCCCTAGCAGTGGAGCGGTGGTACTGGAAGCAGCATTATTATAGGTGAGGGCACGTGGGCGATAGTTTTATTTGAGAAACCTTTTCTAGCTTCCTCCTGCCCTGTTGTTTCTCCCTTTCAGAACCCCCTTTTCTCCTGTTTTTTACCTGCAATGGCAATGGCCAGAGAAGGTGGAGCCTGGGAAGAGCAGGAGACAGAGGAGATGCTGGCTTTTGCCAGATGGTGGGGTGGGGTGCGTGTATTGATGCACTGCCACCACCCAGCCCAGGCCCCGCACCTAGAGACCATTGCCCACTGCATGAGCAGGAGAGGGCACCAAAGAAGTCCCGGGGGAGGTGGCACAACAGTTAAGATGTCTTCGGGGCGCGTTCTACAGAGCCATGGCACTCCACAGGGGCGACCCACCTCCTCACGCACAACCGCCGCACCACAACACAATGCTGGTGTTGTGGATGGCAGCCAGCTCCCCTGCATGGGTGTCCCCACCCGGGCGAGCGGAAAGTGAGTAACTACTGCCACCTTTCCTCCCACAGAAAGTAGTGTCTTTGGAGGAGTGGCACTCCAGCCATGGGTGCCCGGCCCTTTGCCGTGTCACAGCAAAACCCACAACTTCAATTCTGTTCCACTCTTGCAGGTGGAGCCAGAGTCCCCCGCCCAGGCCGGAGGAACATATGCAGGGCATGGCGGAGAGTCATGGTATGAGAAGAACATGGGCAATGCGCGCAGGGCAGTACTTGCATGGCGTGAACCTGTCTCGCAAACAATTAATAGAAGGCACAGGAATAAAGGGCGGGAGGTCTTCTTCCCCCTCAGCGTCCCAACGCTGTGCCCGGCCGTGGCCCTGATTCTTTTCCGTCTATTCTCTCTGCTCGCAGGGCAAGATACAAGCGCAGTGGAGGAGGAGAGAGGAGCTGCCAGAGGCGCAACGGTGGCGGCGTTCCCAGGAATGCGAAGGGCCCGGTTTTAAGTTTCCCCCTCCCCTCTTTGTAAAACCCACCCATTCCCTTTGGCTTCCCAACCCCCCTTGTGTTTCGAACCAATCTGTAAATAGTTTATAATAAAAAAATTTTACATTTCACACACGCGTTGGTGTTCTTTTGCACAACCACCTTTTATTGGCCTTGTTTAGGTTCTATCAACTCACCTTCCACTAACCACGGGAGGGAAAAATTTGATTTATGTGGAGTTGTCGCACTACATATAACCCATTGCAGTGCACTTACACCAAAAGGGGATACATAAGGTGCTGTTGGAGCACGCAACACGGTCCGTTGGGAGGGTCCTCTTAGCTTGGTGGGGCCTGGGGGGGGGTCTTTGGTCTTTCAAAGAGCACTGCGCAAAGTCCTTTGGAGCCTTGCCTCACCCCTGCAGCACCGATGGACATACCAGATGAGGGAAAACTGGCCCAGAGGAGTTGCGCCATGACCAAGCGAGGACTCCTTCAGGGCAATTTCTGCACGCAATTTTAATGGCACGTAGCTCACAGGGGTATCAGGGTCAAGGATGGGCCAGGAGGATGGGATTGCAATCACCTCCCCAACATTGAAAACCCATCAGTTTTGTGGTTGCGTGGAAGTGGAATCCTAGTGCAGAGACAGGGACATTTTCACACGTTTGTTCCACGTTGCTTGGCTTTCCAGTCGATTTCATGGTGAGCACAAACCGTGCTGGAATCAGGTGCGAATTCCACACCCTCGTGGGAACCCAGGGAACTAAAGAAGGAGAGAAAAAAAAACACGATCACGCAAAGCACAGTTCTGGCAACCAGTCCCGTTGATGTTGATGCCCTGGACGATCCCCTGCCCTGCCTGTGTTGGAGTTTGGCCCAGTCCCACCCCCAGGATCTGGTGGACAGGCTTCCACACCATCCCTTCCTGTGCCTTGAAGCTTGCAAGGGGGGCTGCACATGGGCCCGCCGTGCCTGTGGGGAGAGGAGCCTGTTAGTGCTTCGCGCATACACGCGCGCCAGGTGGCCACCGTGACTATGGCTATTTCCGCACTAGCCTGTTCTATCGCGACGATTCCACTTTCAACATCCTCTGGAATCCTGGGGTTTGCAGTTTCAGGAGGGGCCACCACGGACTGGCATATCACGGGCTATTTCCACACTAGACTGTTAAAGTGCTATTATTCCACTTTCAACATTCTATGGATTCCTGGAGTTTGCAGTTTAGGGAGGGGCCTCAAAGGCTGCAAACCCCAGGATTCCCTGGGATGTTGAAAGTGGAATAACAGCACCATAACAGTCTAGTTTGGAAATAGCCCGTGATATGCCGGCCCGTGGTGGCGGCCTCCCCCCCTCCATCCACAGAGGCCATACCCAGCGTGAAACAAATGCAGGAAGCAGAAATTAATTACACACCATAAGCAAAATAAAATCAAGTTACACAAGCGCGCGAAACACACCCGCCCCCCATGCTCTGCACATCGCAGCGTGCCGCCTTCTCACATCCACAAAAGTCAAAGTAACAGGCCTGGGATGCTTTCTGGAGGCCCATGGCCAGCCAGCACCACGCCCAAACCAATGTGCCCCCACAACCGGGAAGCGAGATGCTCGGCACCGTGTTAACACGCGGACCCCCCAAGCCCAAGACATAGCTCTGACCGACCCGCGGGGTTCGCGGTACGTGCTTAGAACCACAACCAGGAGGCCCCCGCAGGGCACCCGACAATCCCGCAAACCCCCCAAACCCTTTTTTTACTTACCTCCAACTGCTTTCTTCACTTTTCTTGCTGCGGGAAACTGCTTGCCGACAACGCTGTCCAAGACCTAAAAACATGGCGCCCTCCAGCTCTCTGTTGGGGCAGAGCAACCGTTGACGCTGTGCGCGCCCACGGCCCGCCCACCAATAACGTCACGCCCGAATCGGGCCGTATTTTGCTTCCACACATCCGGGAACGATCGCTATAGAGCAATACAAAAAATAAAGACCACCTCCTCTCCCGGTTTTAAAAAGACCGCACGCTGACCGATAGTACCGTCCCTGTGCGATTGAACGTGTGGAACCTGAAAATTATGTCTGACCCTGTGCACTACAAGGTGTGGACTGCGTCCATCGGAGGACGCCCCGCTCCGATTTTTTTTCCGTGTGGAAAGGGCCATGGTCTCCAGACCTTCTACAGTTTTGGTGACTCTCCTCTGGCCACATTCCAGCTTGTCCATCTCCTTCCTGACCTGCGGTGCCCAGAACTGAACACAATATTCCAAGTGAGGTCTGGCCAAAGCAAAATAAATTGGTGTTATTACTTCCCTTGATCTCAACACTATTACTCTTATTGATGCAGCCCAGAATCACATTGGCTTTCTTAGCTGCTGCATCACGCTGCTGGCTCATTCCAGGTAGGGTCTGAGCAAAGCAGAACAGAGGGGCACCACCACTTTTCTTGACCCAGACGCTGGACTCCTGTTGATGCAGCCCAGACGGTCCGGCTGAAACTCCATAGTAAAGTCAGAGTTGGACAAGGCACAGAAAAGCCAAGAGCTACGAGAACAATAATCTCACAGATCTCCCCCATGGGGGAGTGTATATTTTTTGCAAAAGGACACACAGTTGAACACAGTAAGCTCTTCTGCATTATTGAATTAGCCTGGCCAAGCTAAATAATAATAATAATAATAATAATTAATAATAATAATAATAATAATTACAGTATCCTCTGTTAGGACTAGTTTGGTTCTGATATCTGACAGATTAATACCCATCTGTCTTTGCATCCTTTTGTAAATTTATATGTATTTTTATTTGGATTTTATTGTTCTTGTGGTGGTCTGTGACTATAATAAACTATCTATCTATCTATCTATCTATCTATCTATCTATCTATCTATCCATCCCCTTTTATTATCTGTCTGTCTGTCTGTCTATCTATCTATCTATCTACCTACCTACCTACCTATTCATCCATCTATCTATCCATCCCCTTTTATTATCTATCTATCTATCTATCTATCTATCTATCTATCTATCTATCCATCCATCCCCTTTTATTATCTATCTATCTATCTATCTATCTATCTATCTGTCAATCATTTATCATCCATCTATCCATCCATCCAAAAAATAATATTTATTAAAAAGGAGTTTTTAGGAAAAGATTGGAAGGGCTTTCAACCGTGTGTAGTTTTGCTGAGTTTTATTTTCCTATGAATTTTAGTTTTTAACTACTATGGGTAGTTTTAATTGGTTTTTAAAAGCTTTAATATTTGTTTTTACTTTTCTCTAAAGGCTTTTAACTGTGTTTGTACTTAGGAAGAAATAAGTATATATGGACTCAGGATCTAGCACGGTTTGATTATGACCCTGGAGACCCGAGTTCGAATTCCCGCTCAACCATGGGAACCCCACTGGGTGACCTTGGGCAAGTCACACACTCTCAGCCTCTCGAAAACCCCATGAGAGAGTTGCCTTTGGGTCTCCATAAGTTGGCGACAACAATAACAAATATGGACTACTTCTTTGATATATGATAACAGCTGCAAAAAAAAAACACACAAAAAAACCCTTGGAAATGAATGGAAGTACTGATGACAGAAGAATGAATTAATAACTTTCCAGACTTTACCAAGTTACCAAATTATGTGAGCTTGAAAGATAAAGTAATTAAAGGTTTTCTGAGGGACTGCAAACAATTTTTGGATTCTTTTTCAGCAATATATATCTAATATATATATTAGATTAATATATATTAATATATATATATATATATTAATATATATTAATATATATTAATAATTATATTATATATATATATATATAAATATATATATATACAAAACATATATTAATATATATATTAGATATATTAGATATATCTCATTATATCATATTATATCATATCATATATTATACTTATATCATATTATATTATATATAATATATATAATATAATATATAATATATAATATATAATATATAATATAATATAATATAATATATAATATATATAATATAATATTATATTATTATATATATATATAATATATATAATATATATATTATATAATATATAATATATATATATTATATTATATTATATTATATATATATATATATATTATATTATATTATATTATATATATAATATATATATATATTATATAATATATATAATATATATAATATATATATAATATAAAGATATAACAGTATGCTTATGATTATTCGTCATTTCATTCGAATTGAGTCACATCTGTAATGGTAGAAGAAGACATTTTCTATTAACTAGTCTTTCTTTTTCATTATACTTTATACGGGAAAGGGTCAGAATTATTTTGTGTTTTAGTTAATTAATAAAGGTACAATGTATTTAGTGGAACAGATCAGTCTTTCAGGAATGGCTTTTGTTATTATGCCTCAGTTTGAGTTTAGTTTAAGCATGTTTATTATAATTTTTTCCCTTTTTTTCTCCTTTTCTTTCTTTTTACTTTCCTGAACTTGTTTCCATGAAAATCCATAGATATTTGAATTTGAAATACATAAATAAATAAATTTAAGGAGGGGGAAAAAAGAAGCCAAGACCACCATCTATTGGTGAAGCAGAGAACAGGCAGCTTAGCTGGGAATTTTTTCTGCTGAATTAAAAATAAAGCAATGTAAGGCCTAGATAATTTTTTCCCCTGGGAATTTCAGGGGAGGAGCCAGCATCGCATGGAGATTTGAGGGTCGGACTATGTCTCCCAGAGGCCAGGGCTTGCATCCCCACCCAGCCATGGGAA
>CAOLHI010006763.1:0-24805 GCA_948474755.1 Ctenosaura bakeri
TCGTTATTATAGGTAGATTTTGGAATAAGAAATTGAATTCAGGGAGGATGTTCATTTTAATTACTGCTATTCGGCCCAACAGCAACAAATTTAAGTTTGTCCATTTCTTCAAGTCCCCAGCTATTTCTCTCCAGGTTTTGTTATAATTATTGTCAAATAATTCTTTATTAGTATCTGTGAACCAAATTTCCAAATATTTGACTTTTCTCTCAATTTTGACTCTCGTAATTTTCATTAAGTCTTCTTTTTCAGATTGCGTCATATTTTTCACTAGCATACTGGATTTGTCATAATTTATTTTCAAACCCGCTGCCTCTCCAAATTTTTGAAGATCAGAAATTAATTGTTTGACCCCTTTCCCTGGGTCCTCTAAGAAGAGCATCAGGTCATCAGCAAAGGCTCTCAATTTGTATTCTTGATTTTTAATTTTGACTCCTTTTATCTCCAAATTATCACGATTTTTGTTATTTAGTACTTCCAATGTTGCAATAAATAGGAGCGGTGACAGTGGACAGCCCTGTCTAGTTCCTTTATTAATCTTAATTGGGCTTGTTAATTCTCCATTTATTATCAATTTTGCCTTCTGTTCCTTATACACTTCTTCAATCCAGTTTAAATTTTTTTACCACGGTTCATTCTTTTGAGAGTTTCAATAATAAAGGACCATTTGACTTTATCGAAAGCTTTTTCTGCATCTATAAATAAGATTGCCAATTTCTTGTCATTCCTCTTATCGAAGTGCTCTATCATATTTAATAAAATCCTGGTATTGTTTCTTAAATGCCGATTAGGTAAAAAGCCATTTTGATCTGTATGGATTATTTGTTGTAATATCTTCTTAAATCTTTCAGCTAGAATAGACGTGAAAATTTTATAATCCATGTTTAACGGTGAAATGGGTCTATAATTCTCGGGTTGTTCCAGATCTTTTCCTTCTTTCGTTATCAATGTTATATTAGCTTGTCTCCATGATTCTGGTAACCCTTCCTGTCCAGTTGAATTTATCATCCTCATCAATGGTTCTATCAATTCTGGTTCGAAAATTTTGTAAAACCTGGCCGTATATCCATCTGGTCCCGGGGTTTTTGCAAGATGTAGTTGGAGCATCTAAACTTTCTTTCTGCTCTTCCGATAGACCAACAATATTTTGTTTATCCAAGTAGCTTCCAGCTTTTCTCTCTGTTTCTACTGTTGTATCTCGTCCATAAAAATGTGCATAGTATGTGGAAAAAATTTTCTTGATCTGTTGTTGATCCGTAATCTCTATCTGGCCTTTTTTTAATTTGAGTATTCTCCTTTTCTCTCTTTCTTTTCTAAGCTTATAGGCCAACCATTTTCCTGGTTTGTTTGAATGTTCGAAATGCTTCAAGCAGCAATATTTCATTTTCTTTTCCACTTCTTCCATATTGGTGGCTGCTATCTGGTCTTGTAAAAGTTTTATTTCTATTCTCAATTTGTAGTTTGTAATATCGTATCTGAATTCTTCTTCCTTTTCTTTCAACATATGAAGCAGATTCTGTAGATGCAGTTCTTTTTCTTTTTTGTTGCTTCCATTTTAATCAAATATCCTCTTGTCACAGCCTTTCCAGCATCCCAAACTGTCTTCATCAGAATGCCTTGATTTATATTTTCTTCAAAGTACCTTTGGATATTTTTTCTTAACATTTTGATTTGTTGATCATCTACCAAAAGATTATCATTGAATCTCCAGTTATATTCCTTATTCCTTCCACTTTTATATTGCAAGAGAATTGGGTTGTGATTTGACAGCACCCTAGGTAATATCTCCATGTCCTTTACGTATGTATGCAGAGTCTTCGATATGAGAAATAAATCTATCCTAGACATGGAGTTGTGGCGATCTGAATAAAAGGTATATCCCTTTTCCACACCGTGCTTAAAGGTTCAGACATCAATCAAAGTTAATTGGTCCATCATTTTGAAGAAAGTCTGTGGCAATCTTCCCTGGTTTTTCTTTATTTGTTTTGTACGGTATCTGTCTTCCACTGGGCACAGGACGCCATTCATGTCCCCAAAGATTAGGACATTTTCTTGGTGTTTTCCGTTGGTATATTCCATCAATATTTTTTTTTTAATTTTAGAATAGAATCTATCTTTGTTGTTTATGGGGGAATATATCCCAACACAGAGCATTGTTACACCTTGTATTTTAACTTCAATTCCCAAACAATGTCCCACTGGGTCGACGAAGACTTCCTGTGCTTCCAAGTTGTTACTGACATACATCACGACCCCACGCTTCTTTTTCTCCCATGATGCAGTGAAACATTGTCCTAATTTTGGGATTTTTCAAATATTTTGTGTCATTATCAGCTATATGGGTTTCTTGCAAACAAGTAATATCCAATTTAGCTTTCTCCAAATAGTGGAATATATGTCTATGAGTGTGTTGTGAATTTAGACCTTTTGTATTCATTTTGTTATGGTTTTTCACCTGATTGTCCTTTTCTCTCTCTCTCTAGTTTTCTTCTTATATTTCTGTTTCACTCTCTATCTGACATTCACCCTCTTCTTTTTCTATACTTCTTTCAGATTCTTCATACTCCTCTGACTGTTCTAATTTTTCTAGTTGTTGTTCACATCCTTCTGCTCCTTCAGGATCTTGTTGGTTTTCTACTTCAGAAGAAGGTTCACTCTTCTTCTTCTTGTGCTTTTTTTCTGATTTTTCAAAATCCCTTTTTAAATTTTCAGCAATTAATTTTGTTTTTTCTATACTATTCACTCTGTATCTCTTTTGTCGATAAGTAAAAAATATCCCTTCCGTTCTATTCCGTGTATAGCTTACATTATTTTTTTTTAGCAAAAGTTGTGTTAAGAATCTGTACTCTTGTCTTTTCCTCAGCATTGTGTAGGAATATCTTTGTAATTTTTAACTTCTTGCGAATCTATGATCAGTTTCTCTTGATAGCTTTTTTGCAAAATAAGTTCCTTTGTCCTTAAATTTGTGAAACTGATCACGATATCTCAAGGTTGGTTTCTTAACTTTGCCACTCTAGAGTACACTCTGAAGATCCTCTCAATACTTATGTGAATTCTGTCTTCAGGCAACTGAACGTATTCTGTCAGAGAATTTATAATCCTGTCGTATATGTTCTCAGAATCTTTCTGTATTAAACCTCTCAGTTTCAAACAACGTTCCCTATATCTCATTTCAGTTCTGTTATGTCTCATTTCATCTATTCTCTGTTTCTCTTTGACTTGTTGTAATGTGTCTTCAACTTGCTTTGTCCTTTCCTGTAAAGTCCCCATATCTTCTTTTATAGTGGATACTTCCTTGGAAATT
Source organism: Ctenosaura bakeri (assembly GCA_948474755.1). Taxonomy (NCBI): domain Eukaryota; kingdom Metazoa; phylum Chordata; class Lepidosauria; order Squamata; family Iguanidae; genus Ctenosaura; species Ctenosaura bakeri. The sequence goes on from CAOLHI010006763.1 coordinate 3,305, forward strand.
TGGTCCATTTTTTTATCCAGTCCATCTATTTCTTTCTTTATTTCTGGTTTTATTTCTGTCCTCGTTTCTTTCATGTCATTTCGTATTTCTTGTCTTATTTCTATTCTTGATTTGCCTAATTCTTCCAGAATTAAGTTAGTTTCTAAGGAAGCTGAAGTTATGTCCATTGAAGCTCTTCTTGTTTGTTGTGTTGTTGGTTGGTTCATTGCCTGCTTAGTGGTTGCTTTCCTTGTTCCAGAAGCCATTTCTCTAGAAGTTTAACTTAAACTCAGAAATAAACTCAGAAATATACAGTAAATTACTTTCAGTGTATATATATTTAAGTGCACTTTGCTGAATGAGCACTTGATGTCGCTGTTGAGCCTATAGAATAATGTTCCAGTTGTTTATATATTGCGCTGTGAATACAGCTGTGGATTGTTCTATTATCTATGGCTCAACAGTGTTCAAGGTCATCTATTCAAAAACAGCACTTTAGCAAAATTAACAATATGTAAGGCTGTACTGAAGCACAAATTATAACATCAACATTGTTTTCCAGTTTCTCAACTATATAAGCTATTCTAAATAGTATTTTTCTATCTTATTTCTATCTTATTTTAATTTAATCCGGTCTTCAGATTATCTTAATTATATGGTTATTTGAGTAAGGAATTATTTACAACAATATTATTCAATGTGATATCTAAATACAGATTTAAATACACTGCTTCACTTTTCCAAGTACTCTCCTTTGCTTAACTACCCAGATATTTGTGCTTATTTATCCATCTTGTAAATTAGATTAGTGCACTTTCAGTATATACTTATTTAAGTATATAAATGTAAATATATCGTATATATTTTATAATATATGTAAACTATATCAATGTAAATATATTCTTTCATGAGTTTTTAATTAAAGTGATTCTTATAACCGTGTATATATTTTGTTTTACAGTATTAGTTATTTTACTGTTAACTCTTCACAGCACACTCTTTACTGTCTGTCTTCTCTTTCTCTGCCTGCCATTCCATTTCCCCGTCTCGATCTTCCGTCTCTTTGCCGCTCTGCTTTTTGCTTCCAGCCTCCAATGTCCTAAAGTTCTTGTTAAACCTGGAGCTCTAGAGTTCTTATTAAATATCTTTTCCAATTATCTATTATCCTTTTACTTCTTAAAAAATTAATTTTAGCTCCACACACCGCATAAAATTCCGATATATAAGGTCCAGAAATCCAAAACACATGGTTCAATCACGCAGCTCAATATCTAAAAATCTGCTAGATCCGAGGTCCAGTTGTTCACCTAATCAATTTCTAAGGCCTTCTTTCTACCCAGAAGTCCAACATGCAGAAAAGTATGCAAGAGAAATTTTTTAAAGTCCAGCCCTTAAAACCTTGTACAGATGGATCTTATAATGTCACAATACACATATAAGATGAATTTGTCATATCCGAGTCCGAGTCCAAAGCCGGTTACGAGGAAACCTTCAACTTAAAGCCTTTTACAAAGTATTACAAAGTATCGGGTCTCTGTCACACTATATCATACTATATCAAAGAGTTTTTCCTTCTCTCAAGATACCTTCTGTCTGTAGTGGAGAAATCTACCACGTTGCTTTTCCTCTCTGCAGTGAACACAGTTTGCAACGGCGAAATTAATTTCTTCAATCAGGATATTGCCAATATTATTTAGATATGTTCTTTTAGTTTGTACTTATTTAGTCCTTAAAAAGGTCTTGGCGTTGCTTGTTTGAAGTTACAAAAAAAACCCTCCAAGGCACACCAAGCGGTCGTGGAAGTTCTGCGATCCCCCGCCTCTGTCCGCTTGCCTTCCAGTGTTTCCACCCTGGGCTTGTGGGCTGACGATCCTCAGCATCCCTGGCAAGCCCCCTCTGGATTCCCTTTACCGGGGGAGTACTCGTCCAGGCTCCTCCAAACTAATGTACTTGCAGTCTTATTCAGATCGCAAGACGTAGTTCAGAACTGCTGACACTTTCAGATCTAGAAAAACTGCTCATGGTGACAACCTAGTGACCGCGCTAGTCCTAGGTGGCCGACTGCTCCGCCATCAGACCGGAAACCCCCAGGTCTCCGTGTTATGAGCAGTCCTGGAAACGTTCACCACGCTACCAGGTGGTGTCACTGCCACCCAGAGTCACTGGGACGGTGTCATGTCCGGTTTCGGAGGCCCTCCTGATGCAGACCCCAGCTTTGGCGTTGACCTCCACCCAGGCCATCCAACATCCAGTGCCTACGGTGCTGCTGATCATCTCCGCTGCAGTCTCTCAGCCAGTGATGGCTCCAACGGTACCACCTGCTGTGCCAACGACAGTAACCACGTCAACAGTCACCTTGTCGTTGCCAACTCGACAGCCGTTGGCAGAGGTCTCCTAGTTCCTCGCAATCGTACGAGACGGAGTCTGAGTCTAAGGAATCGACGCCTGGTTCCCACGAGTCTCTGCCCTTGGCCTTTGGGGACCCTGCACCAGATTCAGCACAGGAGGACGTTAAACAGTTCTCCGACATCCCTCCCGTATGGCAAATGTGCTCGGGCTGGATGTGTCAGACCCGGTTCCATCTGTACAAGACCCGGTGTTCCACTAAGTGGACACCCGTCCACCATCTACAGCACCGTTGCCTTTTCTTCCAGCACTGCAAGAGGTTCTTAAACATCCGTAGACCCAGCCCGCATCCGCACAACCGATCCCGCATTATCTAGAACACCTTTACCAGACACAAAAGAAGGATGTCAAGATCCTGTTTAACCACCCGGTGCTGAACTCCATTGTTGTCGAGTACTCTCAGAACTAGGGTGGTAAGAGGGCGCATACTACCCCACCGGACCAAGAGGTCCGCTGTTTGGATACCTTTGGCAGGCGGTTTTCCTCTGCCTCGTAACTCATCGCCAGGGTGTCCAACACACAGGCCTGCCTCGCCGCTTACCAGCGGAACCTTCTTGATAGGTTCTATCCGCTATTGGCTCACCTCCCTGAGGATCATTAGACGAGTGCTATCCAATTCTTTAACGAGTCGGTAGCACTTGCCAACCAACAGATCCTGTCATCGAGACACTCAGTGGAGGTGGCGGCTCGAGTGATGGTTGGCTCTGTGGCACTCAGGTGTTTTGCGTGGCTCAGGTCGGCAGGCCTCCAAGAGGACAGTCAGAAGAGGATAGGAGACCTCCCTTTTGACAGTCAAGGCTTGTTCCACGCCACAACTGATGAAGCGATTGATCACCTTGTCAAAGAACGCCTCACCACGAAGCGGATCCATCAGCCACCTCAGCCACGCCGCAGCTTTGGCTTCTGGTCGTCCTGGCGTCGATCATCTTCACTGATGTACCGGCTTCGCTTGCCGCTCTCGGCTCTGTCTCGGCCATCGACTTCATCTTCTGTGCGAGACCCATTCGAGGGCGCCAATCTTCCTCGAAGAAGTCTTCGTCCAGGACGAAGTCCCAGTTTTGACCACCTTCATGGGTCGCCATCACAGCCACTCTTCAGCCTGCCTGCCGCTTTCGAAGATCAACATCTCGCCGCATGGCAGCACATCACCACGGACTCTTGGGTTCTCTTTATTGTCCATCTTGGTTATGCCATAGAGTTTCAGGATATACCACTGCGAGGTGTCTACTATTGCACCCCGGCCAGCTCGGCCCTGCTAGAGGAGATCCAGTCCCTACTGCACAAGTGGGCAATAGAACGACTTCTGTCCTTGGCCAGTACCACCGGCTTCTTCTCCTGGTACTTCACGGTACCAAAATCGGACGGTACCCTACGGCCGATTCTGGACCTCAGAGGGGTGAACTCCTACATCCTCTCCAAGAGGTTCAAGATGGTCACTCTTTCTTCAATCCTGCCTTTCCTTCATCAACGGGACTGGTTCACCTCTATCAATCTACAAGACACCTATTTTCACATCGCAATTCGTCCGCAGCACAGACAATACCTACGATTCTCGGTCAACAGTACCTGTTACCAGTACAGGGTGCTACCATTCGGACTCTCTACCACTCCGAGGGTATTCACCAAATGCATGGCCACTGTGGTATCGTACCTCCAGACGAAGGGTGTCATGATATATCCCTACCTGGACTGGCTGTTGGTGGCATCCTGCAGACAAAAGTTATACAAGAACATTCATCTTATGCTCTCCCTCCTGTCTCGTCTTGGCCTCCGGGTCAACCCGAAGAAGTCGCACCTTGAGCCGACGAGGGTCCTGGATTTCATTGGGGCGACCCTGGACTCGATATCCGCCAGGGCCTATCTGCCCACGAAGCAGGCATGCACCCTTTGTCTAGCCGCCTCTGCCGCCCTCGATGCCTCTGTGATATCAGCAAGAAGGATCCAACAGCTTCTCAGTTACATGGCGGCGACCACGTTGGTCACTTACCTCTCCAGGCTCTGTACCTGCCCGCTCCAGCACTGGTCCATCAGGGTCTTCAACCCCCTCTTCAGTGATCAGAGGCGCCTCCTGCAGATTCCTCGACAGGTCCATCGCTCCCTCCTCTGGTGGCCCTCCTACCAGCACCTACTCTCAGGGATGCCATTTCGGGAACCAACTCGTTGGCTCACGGTAATGACAGATGACTCCCTCTATGGATGGGGAGCACACTGCGGCGATCTCAGGGGGCAAGGACCCACCTGCACATCAGTGCCCTGGAACTCGCCATCCTGAAGGCTCTAAGGGCCTTCCACAACCTGGTCGCCGGATACACAGTGCAGATCCTATCTGACAATATGACGGCCGTCTGCTATGTCAATAGGCAAGGAAGGACCCGGTAGACAACCCTCCTCACCATAGCTCTTCAGCTTTGGAACTGGTGCGTGCCACTATGAGTCCATCCGGTCACGGTGCACCTAGCAGGCGAAGAGAACACCACAGCAGACACCCTCTCTGAGGGCGTCTGCTGTGGTGTTCTCTTCATGCTACCACGAGTGGACCCTCTCCGATTCTGCGTTCCAGATGATATTAGCCTGCTGGGGAGAGCTGTTGATTGATCTCTTAACTAGCAATCTGAACAAGAAGTGTCCCCGATACTGGGCTCCTGCTCGGCGACGCCTTCCAGTTTTAGTGGACCAACGGTCTCCTCTACGCATTCCCGCCGTTTCCTCTCCTGGGCCGAGTGGTCACCAAGATCCTTGCAGATCGAGCAGATGTCATCCTTGTAGCCCCAAACTGGCCAAGGGAGCATTGGTTCGGGCCCCTCTTCCAGGCTGCTCGCGGCCGTCTCCTCAAGTTTCCGACAGCACCAGATCTCCTGTCACACTCCGACAGTCTCATACTCCACCCAGATCTGCCTCTCCTGGTTCTTCACATGCGGAGGATAACGCCTTAGATGCTCCAGTGATTCAGGATGTCCTCACCACGGCCAGGAAGGAGTCGACACACCGTAACTACCACTACAAGTGGCAGAAATTCATCACCTTCGTGGAAGCACATCAGGAGCTGGTATTGCCCATCGCTCTGCCTACCATGCTCCATTTCCTGCTCCACCTTCGGCAAGAAGGGCTCGCCTTCCCATCATTGAAGGTCTACCTTGACACTATTGTGGCTGATCAACCACGAGGGTCCTCCTCGGCAGCTCTCTTCAGGGACGCTACCCTCAAGCAGTTCATGAAGGGCATGCAACATCTTTATCCACCAGTGTTGCCACTGCTACCGCCTTGGTCGTTGTCCTTGGTGCTATCCCAGCTGACGCGACTGCCCTTCAAGCCCATGGCTACTACTGATGATAGGCTCCTGATCATGAAGACTGCCTTTCTCATGGCTGTCACCTCGGTCAGGTGAGCGAGTGAGTTGACAGCATTACGGTCAGATGAGCCCTTCTTGGTCTTCCACCGGGACAAAGTAGTCCTTCAGCCAGATATCTCTTTCTTGCCCAAGGTGGTGTCCCACTTCCACCTCAGCCAGGACATTATCCTACCTACCTTTTATCCGGACCCGACTGTGCCTCTGGAGCACTCTCTTCATTCCCTCGATGCTCGTCGGGCTTTGGCTTTCTACACACATAGGACTGCGCCTTTTCGTCAGACTCCCCGCCAGTTTGTCTGCTACAATGGTTGTTGAAAAGGCCACAAGGTGTCCACCCAGAGATTCTCCAAATGGGTGGGCCAGACCATTCTGCTGGCATATGAACTGGCTAAGCAGCCTCCGCCAGTTTTGCTCCATGCTCATTCCACCAGAGCCGTACCCTCTTCACCAGCTCTCCTCCGAGGAGTGGACCTACAAGAACTGTGCTGTGTGGCGACCTTGTCTCAACCCTCGACCTTCGTGCGCCATTACAGACTGGACTGCTGGTCCCGAAGAGATGCCCGTTTTGGACATGCGGTGTTGTCTTCCATTCTCTAGGACCTGACCCACCGTCCAATGGTAAGCTAAAAAATCTCCCAGTGCGTGAGGCACAGAGACCACGAAGAAGAAGAACAGGTTGCTTACCTGTAACTGTGGTTCTTTGAATGGTAATCTGTGACCTCACACACACTCGCCCAGCCGTCCCCTCTTTCAGGTCCTGCACTGGCGGACTCTAGAACTGAGGAGAGACCATTGGCTTGGCGGGCTGAGCATGCTTAGTAGGGGCATGGGGGAGGGGTTCCCACCAAGCTGCTTAGCTGTAGAATCTTCCGAACATTACCACGCATGCACAAAAACTCCCAGTGTGCGAGGGCACAGATGACCACTCGAAGAACCACAGTTACAGGTAAGCAACCTGTTCTTCCTCTGCTCCTTCTGCATCAGCTGGGTGAGGAACTGCCTGCCGTTCCGAGCAACAAACTGGGCTGTCAGTTTGACTACGTCCAAGTCGAAGGCTGAGATCGAGGGAGGGTCGGCAATGAACTCAAACTCTGGAGGGGGTTCCTTTGGCACAACAGTTTCCTGGATCACCTGGACCTGGAGCTACAGGAGGAATTGAGAAAAAGGGTCACCCCCTCGCTTTCTGCCTCACACGGGCCCCATATCTGCAACTCCATTGCCAGCGCCTACTGACAAAGAAAAGGACATATTTGGAAGGATGGATTATTAAGGTTGCTGAGGAACAGAATGAAATAGAAGTCTCCTAATGCCAAATTTCCCCCCAGAAGTCTGTAAGGTCTCCATTTTGAATCTGCCACGATGAACACACTGAATATTTAAGTATTTCAAGTCCAAAGCCGGTCTGTAACCCCCAGGGTTTGGGCACTGTGAAAAAGCCCTTCCAGACTAATGTGTGTCTTAAAGGATAAGTCAATTCAAGATTCTTTTGAAAGACTGGAAACTATTTATGGACCTTCTGAGCCAAAAGCAACCTAATTATGCAATAATTCATGGACAGGGTTATTAGTAATTCTAGTAAGATGGCACTTTCATTTCAGTTTATGTTAAAAATGCTAGTTTGCGATTATGTTACTTTGTATTAAAATTAATAGATAAGTACATGTTGATAAGGGGGGAAGCATGTTAATGGTGTGACTTCACATGGGTTTCAACCTCAAAATCTTAGCAGACTGCTCAGTAGAACAAGAGGCCAATAGAGAATATGCAAAGGCCACTCCTCGATCACCACAATGGATCCAAAGAAGCTCAATCCAAGACAAGAGGTAGACACAGAGAAAACAGACAGACAAAGAGAGAGACTACTGGGGGGTGGATGGGAGAAGATCCCTTTACCTTTTGGGGCAGCTGCTGCTGTGTGCTCTGCTGTACCTGCATGACCTTCGGGATGGCGGCCGAGGGCTCTTGGGCTTTCCCTTCTTTAAACTCATTGACTTTGTGCCGGTAGTAGGCATGGTAAGGATCACTGGGGTTCAAGAAGTTGAACTTGGGGTTGTTTATCTCATTCTGACGGATACGGGCTTCGAACTCAGGACCGTTTCTGAGAAGATGCACAACCAAAGTTAGAATCTGCAAGAATTTGGTTCCACTCTCTCTTCCTCCTCCCTACGCAACTCCAAATTCAACTCTAGACCACTGCTTTCAGAAACTGCACATATCCTCTTATCTGTGGGGCCCAACTCTTCATCCATCCCTGCAAATAAGAGAACGCTCCAGGTACTTGGGGTAGACTTGTACTCACCTGGCCACAAAGCTGGCTGTCTTGTCCACAATATTCCTCACCTCGGGTGGAGGATAAATAATTCCCACCGCAGGCTTGGCCGGTGCTTCTTCTTTAGGTTCATCTTCTGGCTATAGTAAGAGTTAATACAGTCAAATGTGAGGGAAAAAGGAGACCCAAGACACTTTAGTTCACCTTCTACTATAATAAACGTGCACACAGTTGGCCCTCCAGATTTGTTACGGACCCCAACAAAAGGGGGAAAATGACAAATATCAAAATGTGCGTATAAGTGTGTCTGTTGGAAGCGAGCCAAGGCAGCATGTATAGAAATATTATATAGAGTCAACCCTCCACATTTGTGGGTTTCACTTTTGCGGGTTTGATTATTCACAGATTATTTGCTGGTGCCTTTGTTGCTGTCCTATGCAGTTTTTAATAGGGACTACAGGCCTTGTGAGACCGAGAAACTACGAATGAGGCTGTTATCACGGTTGTGATATGTCTGGTGAGAGCACTAGATATCCTTTTGATATCAAATAATTTGGCATTTGCTTGACCTTTCTCTGCCACCCTACTCCACGTTTGCAGAGGTCCCCTGGATAAGCACGTCTGGGGCGTGGCCGTTAATGGGTAAACACTCCAAACCCCATTCAGGCAGGCAACTTAAGCCTCTCTGTTGCTTCAGGGAAAAACCTCCCTGCAAACCGGCTCTGCTCGGCGCATATCCACAGAAAGCCACACAGCCAAGAGCCAAGCCATTTCTTTATGTCAGGCCATCAATGTACTGGCCATGCTACTGTTGTTAAGCGCTAAGCTAATAATACAAAACTTGACCTTTTCCAACTCCTTTGTCCAGCTCCAAATTTCCTTTGTTCTCACCAAGCATAACATAGCCTGTAGGTAAAATCTACCCTATAAAAGGTCCCCACTTTTGGGACGTCTTCGGACTAGTTTGGACTTCTGTCCCGCCTTGCTGCCGGTTGTCTAAGGAAACTCCCCTCAGCGAGCCCCGCTGAGCTTTTTCTCCCGGAACCCCACTTTTCTCCATGACTACGAGACCAGGTGTCGTATTGCCTTCCCCGAAAAGCTCTCCATTTCTGTTTCTCATCTAGTTAGTATATGTCTTGTCTTTCATATTTCTTGTCTTTAAATAAAATATTATTTGTTGCTTTAAAACCTTGCCCAGCCGCTCTCTGACCTGACGCTGTATACATAGGGTTAAAGATCCTTGCTAACGTTACCCTGCCTTTAGTTTAGCCAAGAGAGTGCTCGAGTTAAATTCCTCCCATTTGTGTTTTTATTTGGTTATTTGGGCACCCCTCCTGGGACCCCCAACATACAGGGTAACAAGGCTTGCAAGTCCCTGTTAAAAATGAAGCGAGGCAGCTTTCGAGGTGCCAGTAAGCCCCACCGGCCACCAACTTCTGCCTTGTGAAGGAACCCTGATGCTTCAGAGGAATCCAGGGTGGGTTTAATATGGTAATCTTAATTTGTTAATTTTTTTTTAAAGATGGTTTGGGAGGGTCTAGTTATTCATGGTTTTTCCAGTTTCATGGGAGTCCTGTGCCCTAACCATAGCGAATGTGGAGGAATGACTGTATATACATACATGTATATATATATATATATATATATCGTATTTATACACACACCTTAGCCCTGCATTGTATATATTTCATACATATGTATGTACATACTTTTATATGTAGGTACACGGGTGTGTATGAATATGCTATATTTATATATTTCTTCGTGGTCTCTGTGCCTCACACACTGGGAATTTTTGTGCATGCGCGGTAGCGTTCAGAAGATTCTAGAGATAAGCAGCTTGACGGGAACCCCTCCCCCAATGCCCGTAATTGAGATAATAAGTCAAGGACCTCCATTAACTTGATGCGAATAAGTTTCAGAGTCTTAGCTGTTAACCTGTATTGTTTTGAGAGTAATTTTATGCGAGACAAGGGTGAACTGGAGTTTACTGGTGGGAGAGGAAAGGAATCTTCTTGCTGTATATCAACCAGCCAATTTGGCGTCACCTCCTCTTCAATTCTCAATACTTCCAAAGATGCAAATCTGTTCCGTGTTGAGGTCTTTGACAAAAAAGATGACTGTAAGGTAAATAAATCATCTCGCCTGGATTGTTTGGTGTCAGTTAAGTTTTCTCTAGTGACCGGGGAATGAGATTTTTCCTCTTCTTGGTTAAGTTAAGGTCAGCTTGACTGCCTGAAGAAGGTGAGAGTGCCGCCCTTTTCTTCCTTTTGGTTGTAATTAATTTTAATATTTTCCTTAACCCTTCTACCTCAAGTATTTTGTCTTAAACCTTCCTCCAGTCTTCATTTAGTCTGCTGTAATTTGTCAGGTACAATTGACTTCAGCAGCAAATGTAAGGATAGGCATAAAATGAAGAAAAGTTGTAGGAGTTAAACAGACACGTCAAGCAGCTCTGATGCCATCTTAAGCAGTCAGCGTGGTATAGTGGTTTGAGCCTGAGACTGACACACTGGGGGACCAGGGTTCATGTCGGGGTTTACCCTCCATATTTAACTGGCTGATGGGAATTGTAATACTCTCAAACGTTATCTCCTGTATTTGGCTTCTGGCCGCAGATGTTCTTTGTTTTGCATTCCTCGCTTGACTCCCTTAGTTGTGCCATGCTAAACGTGATAGTAACTAGGCAACGGGGTCAGCACGACCTAGGAAGCTGGTATCCCGCTTCCCGTGGGAAACCTGAATAGTATAATTGGATAGCTTTGGAATTTCTTGTCATTCTGATTCACTGAAGTCTGCTGTCTGCTCATACTCTTCAGTAAATCTTACTTTTGCATATTTATTGTCATTGTGTGAATCTGATCCTGACAGAGTGAATCAGAATCACGAAAATGCATCAAACAACTGAGCAAGAAGAAATCCCTTCTGATACAGAGACAAAACTTGACCAGGGGGATGGAGGGGCCAGCACCTTGCCCGCTGATACCAAGCCCGAAGTCAGACTTTCGGTCCCAGTGGGCATACCCAGTGCTGAGGCCAGACTTGGGCCCGGGGAGAGATGTCGAAGACCACGGTTCGACAGCGCCGAAGGACAGCCAGGTGGGACACCTCATCACATGAACTAGCGCTCATGGAAGAGATTTTGGACAAAGAAGAAAAGATGGGGAAAAAAGATGAAGAAATAGCGCAACTCAGGGCCCTTGTGAGAGAGATAAGAGCCACGGGTCCACCCTATGGATAGAACTCTGGCTAGAGAACGACGAGTAGCAGCTGCCAGACTTCCAGATACGGGACAGCCGGCGGATGGACAGACGACCCCTCCAGCACAACCTGGAGCGCCACTCCCGCCTCCTGCAGCTCCTAGGAATGTCGGAGAGCTAAAAGCTTCATCTAATGGAAGCAGAGAGAAGCTTTCTTTTTTCCTCACCATGGCTTCGAATTACATGCTCGATTATAGGCATTTGTTTTCAGATGATGATGCTGGCATTAGGTACATTAGCCAGTGCCTGAAAGGTGAAGCGGCTGATTGGGTGGCGCGTCTTTACGATGCTCACTCGCCAGAGACTGGGAATTTACAATTGTTTATGAACCATTTGAGAGAACGTTTTGAAGAACCACACCTCCAGGAAAAGGCTAGATACCAGCTCAAAAAACTGAGACAAGGAAAAAATGAGGTTGGTGACTATTCAAGAGAGTTCCGAAGATTAGCAGCCAAGGTCCCTTGGACAGATGAAGTCCTGATAGATTTTTACAAGGACAGCTTGAATCCAGTGATTTTACATGGCTGTCTGACCCAGGAGATCCCAACACCCTGTTGGGCTGGATAAAACTAGCCACTGAAGTCGAGGGAATATCACAATCCGTCCAGCTGACACGCCAGAGACAAGCTCAGGAAACTGGTCCGTGAAAACCTCCGCATAAATCAACATTCCTAAGTAGCGACGAGAGAAACAGATGCCTGAGAGAAGGCAGCTGCTTCAATTGTGGAAAGCGCGGACACCTTGCTAATGAATGCCCTGAAAACAGCAAAGGCACACCCTCGATGGATCAAAAGGGAGCTCCTTCAAAAAGCTAGATCGCCCCTCGCAAGGCCAACCCGCCAAGACCAGCTGAGCCACGCAACACCAAGGGAACAGCCGCGGGGACTTCCCCGGAGGAGGAGGACAGTCCAAATGACTCTTCGGATCAAGATTCAGCAAGCAGCTGGGAAGACTGGGACACAGCTACTACAACTAATGTGAGTACTCGTAAATCACCACATTTATTTACGACCGTTACTTTGGTGGGAAAGGATGGCAAGCTTCGAATCTGCAGGGGCTTAATTGACTCTCGGTGCTCAAGAAGTTTATTGCACCCTGATTTAGCACAAGAACTTGCTGTTGTATACCAACCCCTCAAAAAAGCCATCAAACTAACTCAAATGGATGGGAGCCCAATGGCGGGAGGATCCGTTAAGCAAGCTACAGATCCCCTTTCTTTTCACGTGGGCCCCTATAGAAGCAGAATGCAGTTTTTGGTTCCAAAATCTGTTCAATTCTGGGTAGTTCTGGGCATTGACTGGCTGCGAAAATACAACCCGGACATTGACTGGCGCCAAGGAGTGTTAAGGGCGGCAAACAAACCCAAAGAAAACATTCCTCTACCAGCTCTTTCGTTAACCCCCAAAGAGCCGTTTCAAATTCCCTCACACTACCGTGATTTGCAAAAAGCATTCCAGGAAAAGGAGGCTGACAAACTACCCCCCCACACAGGGAGATTGATTGTAAATGAAAACTAATAGAGGACGCAAAGCTCCCCAAATCCAAAATTTACCCAGTGAGTCAACAAGAACTCTCTGCTTTAAAAAAATTCTTGAATAATAACTTGGAACGTGGCTTTTTTAAACCTTCCTCGGCACCCACAGCCAGCCCAGTCCTACAACAGGACTCTGATGGAGCCTTAAAGCCTTGCACTTTCCTATCAAAAATAATTTCTACACCTCAGAGAAACTGGTCCATTTGGGAAAAAGAAACTAAAGCAATCTACTTTGCTCTCACTAATTAGTGCCATCTACTTGAAGGTGCCCCGATTACCGTTCCAAGTTTGGACAGATCACCGCAATTTAGAAACTTTGAAAACTGCAAAAAAGCTTTCACCCAAACAAGCTCGCTGGGCCGAATTCTTTTAGTGCTTTCACTTTAAAATTGTCTTCAAACCTGGCAAAAGCAACACTCTCACGGATCCTCTGTCTCGACTTCCCTCTCATGACTCTAACACCCTACCCCCACCCCGAAAAACTCTGTTTCCACCTGACTCTCTTGGATTACAAATCTCCACCCGGGCTCTACATAAGTCTCGAATGTCAACTTCCACGCTCAGCGACTCTGCCTTGCAAGACCTCATTGAGCACTCCTGCCACACTGACACTTGGCTTGCCTCTCATAAAGACTCTGTCTCTTGGGTGAATGCCCTCCCCTTTTGTGGATCTAAAATTTATGTTCCTGCTGCTGTGTTACCCTGTTATCTGGGGGTTGCGGGAGGGGTGCCCAAATAACCAAAACACAAACACAATTCTGGGGAGAATTAGCTGAAGTACTCACTAAAGCTAGCGAGAGGCAGGGTAACTTAGCAGGGATCTTGCAACCAAGCGTCTACGGGGTCAGGTCAGTCAAGTAGTCAGTTTTAAAATAGCCAAAATGATGTTTTATTGAAAGACAAACAACAGTAAAGACACAACAATCACACAGCTAATGAAAGAATTGGAAATAAGGATTTTCGGGGGAATGGGTGAAATGACACCTTTCTCATAGTCCTGAAGAAGTTGAAGATTGAGTTCGTTGGGGCGCAGGGAAGAAAGCTCAGTGCGGTTCGCTGAGGGGAGCTAGCCAGACAAAGCGGCAGCAAGGCGGGATGGAAGTCTGGAGCGATCCGAGGTGGACTCGGAATCGGAGGGTTTATATAGGGTGAATTGTGACTGCAGGCCATGCCTTACCCAGTGAGAACAATGCGAGTTTGGAGCGGGACAAATCTTTGAAAAAGGTCAAGTTTAACATGATCGGCTTAGCGCTGAATCAACAATAGTGTAGCCAGTATGCAAATGCACAGTATTTAGTCCTGCTTCGTAAGACTATCGGCTCAGAGCCGGGCGCCTTTGTTAGTGTCGCGTTTAAGCAAAAGGGTGTTTGCAGGAGAGGTCCCTGAAGCAACAGAGTGGCTCTGTTCTGCCTGTCTAGATGGAGAATGGAATGTTCAACAATTACTGGCCGCGCCTGTTTACGTGCTTATCCGGAGGCCTCGCAAACATGTGGAGCAGGGTGGCAGAGGATGGCCGAATTGTTTTGATGTCAAAAAGCAATATCTAGTGCTATCACCGGGTAGGCCTGGGCTGAAGTAACAATCCTGCCCCGAAAATGGGCGGTATTGGGACAATATTGAACATTTTCCAATTAAACATGTAAAAACCAATTTAGCGCCGAATGGCGGTCTACAGATTCTGGGGTCGTATCACTCTCGGGGGCGAGAGCTTTTTGCAACATTCCTATCTAGTAAAAAGCAGTCCTTATCTAACAAAATTCTAAACCTAACCACATTCATAGAGACAAACACAAATTTGGTAGTGGCAATAGCAATCAATAACAGCAATAGCAATGAATGGTGGTCAATGAAAAAGTCCTCCCGCCAATGGAGAAAAGCAATATAGCAATGCAAAAATGGAATAATCAAGGAAATACTGCAAATCCAATGTAGGGTGTGGCAGTGGAAGTAATCCAAGAAGCAATCCATTCCGTGTGGATGTTACCACGGTTATGATATGTCTGGTGGAAGCACTAGATATCCTTTTGATATCAAATAATTTGGCCTTTACTTGACCTTTCTCTGCCACCCCATTCCATGTGTTTGCAGAGGTCCACTAGACAAGCACGTATTAGGCGCAGCCGTTAATGGTTGTAAATTCCAAACCTCATTTAGGCAGGCAACTTAAGCCTGTCCGATGCTTCAAGGAACACCTTCTTGCAAACCAGCCTTGCTCAGCGCAAATCTACACAAAGACACACAGCTGAGTGCCGAGCCATTCCTTTATGTTGAGCTATTTGCATACTGGCCATACTATTGCCATCAAGTGCTAAGCCCATCATGTGAAACCTGACCTTTTCCAACTACTTTTCCAGCTACAAAATTCCTTTGTTCTCACCGAGCATGGTATGGCCTGTAGGTAAAATCCACCCTATAAAAGGTCTCCTTTTCCAAGTCCTCCTCAGACTGCTTGGACTACTTTGGACTGCTATCCTGCCTTGCTGTCGGTTTGTCCAATGAGTTCCCCTCAGTGAACCGCGCTTCTTCCCTGCAACCCCCGCTTCTCTCCAGGATACGAGACCAGGTGTCATATTACCCATTCCTCCAGAACTATCTATTTCTATTTCTCAGTTAGTTAATGTATGTCGTGTCTTCTGTGTTGTTTGTCCTCAATAAATATTATTTTTGTTACTTTAAACTTGTCTAGCCGCTCCCTGACCTGACGCCATAGACATAGGGTTAAAGATCCTAGCTACACTTAACCTGCCTCTCGTTAGCTTAGAGAGTACTCGAGTCTAATTTCCCCATCTTGTGTTGTTGTTTGGTTATTTGGGCGCCCCTCTCAGGACCCCCAACATACAGGGCAACAGAGTGGCAACCCTAGTACTCCTAATCTGAGAAGGAATCCGGAACCTTCCCAGAGCAGGCAGTACCGACTTAGCGAACAGTCAGTTGAGCAGTGTTAGAACACAGGCAGGTTAATGCATGTTCTGTGTGTGTGTGTGATAGCTCTATCGGGTGGTAATTTGTACATCTTTTCTTGTCTTGTCCTGTGAATCACCTCCCCACCTCGGGTCTATCGTCGTCTGGGAACCTAGCACTAGTGGATGCGTTAGGAACACTCCACATACAAAAGCACTTTAGGAGAGGAGCACCAAGGTTGCTGTTCCTTCTGTGATATTCCCTTGTGTCCCCCTTGAGTTTTGGTTTTGGCTTTGTGTTGGAAGAGACGCGGGTGAGAGTCCCGGTTTTTCTGAATTTGCGGGTAGGAATCTCGATTTGGCTAGCCGACTAGACTTGGGTGGTGAGTCCCGACTTAGTCTTGGGTTTAGCGGTTTAGCCCATGGTGTAGGAAGATACCCCTCACCCAGAAAACCAGTTAGGGACGGTTTGGTTTTGGTTCCATGCCCCTATTCCCCCTCTGTACAGCCGGACAGCGCTGTAAGTTCCGTTGTGTTCATTACCCCCCTGCAAGCAGGCGAGTACTCCTGTAGGTGTCCCCTGGGTCTAGGTGACCTCCCTATCCACCAACCGTTTCCTCATCCTCTCGTCCCCTGTGCTGTCGAGGTGTAAAACCGGGCCTGGGTGTACCAGGGTGACTTACTTGGGCAGGCTGGAGATTGGTTCCCGTCCCTCTTTCCTAACGTAGTTCCAGAGAGTTCGTTTCCCAAGGTCCCCCAAGTGGTCTAGGTGATTCTACCCGTCACTCCAGTTCCTGGTCCTGCAGTTTGTGTTGTGTTAGTTTTGTGCAGTGTTAGTTGCGTTTGCTCCTTAGCCATTTCTATACAGAACACACTAACACAACAAATGGCTGTAAGGAGAGCCCCAGTACAGTGAAGGACCTCCTATGTGAGGAAGAGGTCCATGGTAAATTGGAAAAATGGGTTTTAAGTACAGGAAAATGCCCCTCGAAAGACTCTGTCTTCCAGATGGCAGATCCCTTTACTTCCCTCAGAGAAGCTTACGTCCTGGCGTGCAAGTCCAGGAATCAGTTCGGACCAGCAAAGGACGTGCTGGCTGCTTGGGGACTTTCGCTTGCCGCCAGAGACACTAGTTATGCCCTAGTTGAGACCCGGGGTAGGCTAGCAACAATGGAAAAGGAGAACACCCGGCTTCAAGCCGAAATTGGGGCATTCCGGGCGGATAAGGTAACTTTTGAGTCCGTCGCGCAAGCCTCCGCCCAGAAATTGAGTGACCTTACTTGGTAGCCCAGACTTGGGAAGAGAAAGCCCACGCCTCAGAGGCTGAACTGGATCATGCCCGAGCTGCGGCCAAATTCATGGTTGGGCAGGTTAAGGAACAGCACAAGGCTGTTGGTCACGCAGCCTGCCATAAGCAAATTGCCACACTAGAGAGCCAGCTCCAAACACGCAAGTCCCTGATATCGGTCATGTGCCTGGAGCTGCTCCCCTCATTTGCACAGGATTTGTCCAGGGAGCCCTTGCCGGAGGAAGCTCTGGCCTCCCCTCCCGTTAATCTGGATTGGAGTGACCCTAAGGTCCCAGTTCACCCAGTTCAGATGCGGTCCATGACACGCAGGACCGTCCCCGCCGGAGAAGGCAGGTCTGAGAGAGCAGACACAGGAGACACAGGTCACTAAGACTAGGGTCCCCTGGCGTGCCACCGAGGCAAAGGCTATTGCAGACCAATTGGGTCCCCTAACTCGGTCCACAGGTGTCATGTGGTTGAATGTGGTGATACATTCTCACCCGACAGTCAATGGCCAGGACTTGACCCAATTGGCTCGCCTTTGTATGTCCCCGTCTGAGCTCCCTACCCTTGAATCGGCTGTGGCAGTTCGCAGCCTGGTTAGGCTCGAGGTGCATGACTGGATGAGGGAGGTAGTGAAGATCCTTTGGCCCAGTCAGAGTGCTAACGTGCTCTATGTTATGGAGCAACAGGGTCCTCGTGAGAACCCTGAGGCTTACGTGGCACGGAAGCAGCTGCTAGCCATTCTGGCTGAGAAGGTCCCCCTGACCGCCCGTGGGTACAACTTTGATACTCTGGAGTTCAAGACTCTATTATATGGAGGCTTGAACCACAAGGCGAAGATGGCCCTAGGTCTGGTGGATCCAGCCATGACACCATGGGAGGAATTTGGGAACAACCTCCGCAGGGTCGCTGACCTGTTGCACAAGGCTGGCTCCCTCAGACCCTCCACCAAGGCCCAGAGACGAGACGCAGGGAATTGGGAACGCATAGCGGCGGTCACGTACTCCAATTATGGGCCCCATTCCCAGCATTTTATTTCCGGTATGTCACCTTGGGCGAGGACCCCAAGATATCATTTTGATATCACTTAATTCGGCCTTAGCTGGATTGGCTTGCAGTTACCTCACTCCACGTGTTTGCGAGGTTCTCCGGACAAGCACGGACATGAGTGCGGCCGCTAATGGTTTTGCATTCCGGACCCTTTTGAGGCCAGCAACCCAAGCTTCACTCCTAGCTTCAGGGAACTTCCAGCCACAAACTCCACAATAGCTGCACGGCTCTCAGCCGAGCTACTCTTTATGTCAGGCCATCAACGTCCCAGCCACGCTATTGTCATCAAGCACAAATCCTATCATGTTAAATTTGACCTTTCCAGATCCTTTGTCCAGCGCCAAAACTCCTTTTGTTCTCACCTGGTTTGCCATAGCCTCTAGGCACAAACGTCCCTATAAAAACCCCTCATTTTCAAACCGTCTTTGGATTACCCTGGACTTCCATCTAGCCTTGCTGCCACTCTGTCCAGTGAAGTTTTCCTCTCAGTTCTCCATAACTGAGTCTGTTTCCCCTCTTGGACCTCGGAACCCCATCTTTCTCTCCAGGACAACGAGACCAGGTCATATTACCCACCCTTAAACTCTCTCATCCTGCTTTCCAGTTAGTACGTGTGTGTGTTGGTTTATTTTCTGTTTACTGTCTAATAAAGCTGTTATTTTTGTTACTTTACACTTGTGTGCCTGTTCCCTGACGTGAAGCTGTAGACATTGGGTTCAAGATCCTTGCAACGTTACCCTGCCTCTCGCTAACCAAAAAGGTGCTCTAGCTAATTTCCCCCCAATTGGTATTTTGATTGGCAAAGTGGGCGCCCCTCCAGGGACCTCCCAAATTACGGGGTAACAGAGTGATGGAGAATGCAGGCAACCCCGGTACCCCTATTCTAAGAAGGAATCCGGAACCTTCCCAGGACAGGCAGTACCGACATAGCGGACGGTCAGTGGAACGGGGTTTAGACTGCAGTTAGGCAGGTCACAGTGTGTAACTCTTGCGTGTGTGATAGTTCTGTCGGGTGGTAATCTGTACCCCTCTTTCTTGTCCTGGGAATCAACTCCCATCTTCAGTCTATCGTGGTCTGGGAACCTAGCGCTAGTGGATAGGCTAGGAACAGTCCACACTCATCCAAAACTTTTTAGCGGCAAGGCACATACACAGAAGCACTTTAGGAAAGGTGTGGCTCATCTGGTGCCCCTTTCCCTTGAGTTTTGGGTTTGGTTTTAGGGGAGACACGGGTAGGAATCCCAGATCCCTCCCCCCGACTTTGCGAGTAGGAATCCCGGTTTTGTTGGAATTGTGGGTAGGAATCCCATTTGGCTAGCTGGCTAAGATTTGGATAGGAATCCCTGCTTAGTCTTGTATGAGTTTAGCGGTTTAGCCCGTGGTGTAGGAAGACGCCCCTCACCCAGAAAACCAGTCAGGGATGGTTAGGTTTTTGGTTCCCCATCCTTCTTCCCCCGTTGCTTGGCCAGGCAGCGACACGAGTTCCTCTCTGGAGTTGAGTTCACTCACCCCCTTCTGCAGGCAGGCAGATACCCCTGTAGAAGCCCCTTCAGGTCGGGTGCGACCTCCCCATCTGCCAACCGTTCCCAAGGCAGTGGCTTGCCTTAGCAATGGCTAAGGAGGGCTCTAGTGAAATGGTAGTAAAGGACCTCATGTGCGAGGAAGAGGTCCATGGAAAGTTAGAGAAGTGGGTTCTCAGTAAAGGCAAATGCCCCTGGAAATTCACTGTCTTCCAGTCGTCACATCCCTTTGCTGCCCTCAGAGAAGCTTACGCCCTGGCGCATAAGTCTCAGAATCCATTTGGACCAGCAACGGACTCGCTGGCCGCTTGGGGACTGTGGCTTGCCGCCAGAGACACTAGCTCAGCCCTTGTAGAGACCTCGGCTAAGCTAGCCACAGCTGAAAGGGAGAACATCCGTCTTCAAGCCGAAGTCGAGGCATTGCGGGCAGATAAAGTAACTTTTGCTTCCATCGCACAGTCCTCGGCTCAGAAGTTGAGTGATCTCACTCTTGTCGCCCAGACTTGGGAGGAGAAAGCTCATGCCTTAGAGGCTGAGCTTGATCATGCCCAAGCTGCGGCCAGGTACATGGTAGGACAGGTCAAGGAACAGCAGGAGGCTGTCAGTCACGTGGCCTGCCATAAGCGAATTGCTGCATTGGAGAGTCAGCTCCAGACCCGTAAGGCTTTGATATCGGCCGTTTGTCCGGAGCTGCTCCCCTCATGTGCCCAAGATTTGTCTGAGGAACCCGAGCCCCTCCCAGAGGAAGCTTTGGTTTCCCCTCCTGTAAATCCAGACTGGAATGCCCCTATGGCTCCAGTCCAACCGGTAGAGACACGGTCCATGAAGAAGAGGACCATCCCTGTAGGAGAGGACCGCTCCAAAGAAATTGAGGAGACCCAAGTCACAGAGACTAGGATCCCCTCGTTTGCCACTGAAGCTGAAGCTATCGCCGAACAATTGGGCCCGCTGACGCGGTCCACCGGCATCATGTGGCTGAATGCAGTGATTAACTCTCACCCGACAGCCAATGGCCAGGACCTGACCCAATTGACTCGGTTGTGCTTGTCCCTGTCCAAGCTCCCCACCCTGGAGTCAGCCATAGCGGCTTGCGGCTTGGTTAAGCTCAAGGCGCACGGCTGGATGAGGGAGATCATTCGGATACTTTGGCCCGGTCAGAGTGCTAGTGTGCTCTACGTTATGGAGCAACAGGGTCCTCGCAAGAACCCTGAGGCTTACATGGCACGGAAGCAATTGCTGGCAATTCTGGCTGAGAAGGTTCCCCTCACAGCCTATGGGTACAGCTTTGACTTGGAGGAGTTCAAGACTCTGTTATACGGAGGCTTGAACCACGAGACAAAGATGGCCCTGGGTTTGGTGGATCCGGCCACGACATCGTAGGAGGATCTTGGGAATAACCTCTGCGGGGTCTCGGACCTCTTGCGGGAGGTTAACGCCCTTAGAACCCCCATTAAGGCCCAGAAGCACAGCACCGGGAACTGGGAGCCCATTTTGGAGGTCGCATACTCCAATTACGGACCCCATTCCCAACATCGGAAGACCGCACCGAATTCCGTTCCCAAGGGGAATTGGAACTCGCGCCCGGCTCCCAAACAGGATAGGCAGTGGCAGGGAAGGGACACCCATAGCCAGGCAGGCAAGGCAGGGAATCACCCAAAACCACACACTGCCCCTAAACAGTACTCGGATTCCAGTCCGGCCCGCAAGACATCTGGCGGGTATGACCCCACGACCCAGGCGTACTCGTCGGACAGAGCCAGAATCTGTAATTTGCTGTGCATGGTCAGGCTCGACCCGCGCGACTATGAGAAGCGGCCCACAGCAGAACTAGTGGAGGCCATAGAGAAAAAGGTGTTCGGAGACGATAAACGGCGCACCTCTGGCTAGTTACTATCTGACCTTAGATTTGAATCAGGACTAGGGATGCCCTCGGTCCAGCGAGT
>CAOLHI010006764.1:0-16011 GCA_948474755.1 Ctenosaura bakeri
GGTACCTCTAGTGCAGAGGTTCTCAACCTTCCTAATGCCGCGACCCCTTAATACAGTTCTTCATGTTGTGGTGACCCCCCAACCATAAAATCATTTTCGTTATATTTATTTATTTTTTTATTAGTTAGTTAGTTAGTTAGTTAGTTAGTTATTTCCAACATCAAATAGATTGGAAACACTGCCCTAAATCACTGCTCTGGATAGACTTCTAATGCCTAAAAACTGGTAATCCTTCCCCCATTTTTTAAGCACAGAAAGCTCCCTCAATGCCAGAATTAAAGGGAGTAGTTTTTCCATTTTGAAGTTGGGTTTCCACAGTTCAAAAAGCCAGTCACTTCCAAAGGCAATGCCAAAACAGCCCCCATTTTACACAAAGGGGCAGGGAGGAAAGGACAGGGAGAGAGGAAAGATGGCGGCGGCATAAGCAGACGCGTTTTGTTTCACTCCCTCCCTTCTTCCCTCCCTTAAAGGGAGTGCGGACGCTGAACATACAAAAAGCGAGGAATGCAAGAAAAGTAGGGCGAAAAACCCAAAACGTGCATGTGGCAAGCGCCAAGGGTCCACGCACAACAAAAGCGAGAGGAGAAAATCATCCTGGCTATTTCTGCACTAGACTGTTATAGCACTATTATTTCACTTTCACCATCCTATGGAATCCTGGGGTTTGCAGTTTGAACCCCAGCGCAGGGGTCTCAGAAGCACTGCTCCCATTGGCTGTGAGACCACCTTCTTTTAAAAGGGGGGGGAGGGTTTAATGGGACCCCCGTGAAATGGTATTTTTACCCCCAAAGGGGTCCCGACCCCCAGGTTGAGAACCACTGCTCTAGTGCATGCCCAGGAGAAGGCCATCTCAGTGGCTGCTCTTCAGGCTCTAGAACCTTCCCAGGGAAAATTTAGACTGAAATCTTCCTTACTTTCTTTTCTCAGTCAAGTTAAGGGCCTGTTTATTCCAACATGTATTTAAAACGTAATTATACGTGGCCTGTCTGGCAGAATGTGCTGGATATTGTTAATAATGTTGCTGATGTGTATGGGTTTTTAATTGTGTATTTTAACTTTGTTTAAATTCTTTTTGACTGTTTAATTGTATTTTAATTTTCGTATTCTGTGTTTTTTATGCCTATGTCTTTTTAATTTTTATAAGCCACTTTGAATCCCAAGCTGGGGGGAAAAAACAGGCTATAAAAATGATAATGATGATGACAATGATGACTAGCACTAACACTTTGTTTTATCCCCAGCAGGCATCTCTATTAATTCGTGGAGGAACTTAAATATCTGTAGATAAAGCACATAGGCATTATGAAAATTACACCATCCCTTATATGTATAACAGACATTTATCTAATCTAGATAAGAGTTACATCATTATGATAGCCTGTTTAATTGATCACTATAGAGAAGGTTCCCTTTCCCCCTTCTTTCCAGCATTCTTTGGGGATCCATTGGCCAGGAACAGCATTATCAGCATCTGAGCTAAGCTGTCAAAGACAGCTATGTCCTCACTGGAGGTGTTATAAACAGCCTGACTCTTGTCTCTCAGGAGCTTTTTATTTTTCTTCAACCTCCATCTGTCCAAAAAAGAGACAAATTTTATTAGTCCCCAGTAACATGAGCCAGTGTGGTGTAGCAGTTTGAGCATTGTACTACAATGCTGGAGACCAGGGTTTGATTCCCCGCTCGGGCCCTGGAGACCCACTGAGTGACCTTGGGCATGTCATATCTCTCAGCCCCAGGAAACCTCATGATAGGGTCACCTTAGGATTGCCACAAATTGGAAGCGACTTGATGGCACACAACAACCACAACATAAACAAAGATTCTCCGATCCAGTCAGATATGAAATCTTACTGACCCTTTATCCGAAGCCACTCAGTGACCAATCATTTCCAAGTGTCCCTATCCACCGTTGTCTGGCCACCTGCTAACTGGTTGCATCAGCCATCAGACTGTTTTCCTCTCATTTCTTTGTTTTGAATTAGATGGCTTTGTGCCCAGAAAATAGCCAGTAAGCTGGTATTTTGTAAAAAGTTATGACATTTTACTTTATACTCAAAACAGATATGCATATTTCCTTAATCTCAAGGTTTCAGGGGCTTAATTTTTTCAAAATATAAATCAAATTAGCACTCAGTCTAAAAAAAACCTAAAACAAGTGCCTGGATGGTTTCTATTGCTTAACCACTGAAATATACAGAAAAGTGCTACATTTATTTTGAAATATTTTCTTCATTAGAAAATGTTACTCTCTGTTTTTTTTCTCACTGCTAAATTTTCTCACAGAATCTAGGCATATTTTGCTTAAACATCCCAGCCATTTATTGTTTCAGTCCATCTTCCAAAGAAGCTTCCTGAGGGACACCCACGTGGGGAGCTGCCTTGTTTTTTATTCTTATCTGTTCCATATTTTCTAAAGCAATTTTCTAATATAATGATGCATAAATTTTATAAATTTTTAAAAAAACTTTAACATGAGCCCATCCTAAGTCCGCTCCTTCCAGTGCCAGCATTCTGTTTTGTAGATCAATCCAATCTTTATCCAAAATGCTCAGTTTTAAAATTTTGAAAGTCTTTTTTCCCCCTTAGATGTCTGATCCGTCATAATATTCCATTTTATCCTAGGCTTTTTTCCTTCCTTTAAATTTGGTTAACTCTTTTTCCTTTTATAAAGGGCTTCTGTTTTTATAATGGGAAGTTTTGGAATAAGTTCTTTTTTGGAACTAAATTCATTTTTATTGCGGCTTCCCTCCCCATCAGAAAACCCTAGAAGTCCATTTTTCCAAATGTTTTGTTATTTCTTTCCTTTTTTTCTCATAGTTATTTTGAAATAGTTCCTATTTTTTTTTGCTTCAACATTAGATTTCTCTTTCTGTCCTTTGCTGAATCCTTTTAGATGTTAATTCCTTTTTCTTTCTAGTATATTTTTTGTTAATAAAACTTTTTTTACTTTTTGACCTTAAATCCAGAGAATTCTCCATATTCTTGAATTTTGTAATAATTTTTTAATATCTCTTTGGATCATCCAGAAATAAACAAATATCAGCAAAACTTTGATTATTTTTCTTAATTTGAATTTTTATAACTTTGTCTTCTTTATAATGTTATCTGTTTTTCCATTGAATTATGAACAGCAGAGGAACAAAGGGCACCCCTGTTTGTCCCCCTTTTTTGTTTTTCTGTTTTGTTTTTCTCCTTGATACCAAGATTTTTTTACAAAACCCAAAAGACAAAAAATTTTTTTCCAGGGTTGCAACGGGTGTTTTTTGAATGGCCACTTCTTCACTTTTAACCTACAAACAGCTTATT
This sequence comes from Ctenosaura bakeri, assembly GCA_948474755.1. NCBI lineage: Eukaryota > Metazoa > Chordata > Lepidosauria > Squamata > Iguanidae > Ctenosaura > Ctenosaura bakeri. The sequence continues at coordinate 3,307 of CAOLHI010006764.1, forward strand.
TGGTCTTCCCCTGGGATTTTAAAAGGAAGTTTTCTGGTTTTTTGTCATGCAATTTTTTTAAAAAAAAAAATCTTTTAAACTGCTTCTATCACTTTTTTTTTCCCCCCCGCTTTAAAAATCCCGGATTCATTGCAATTTTCCCCTAACTAAATTTTCCTAAATACCCCTCCTCCATTTTGGGTGAGGTCAAAACCTCTGCTAAAGTGGGGAAAAAAAATAAAATAAAAATTGGAAACTTTTTTTTTAACCCGAGAACACTTCTCTATGAATCTCTAGGCTTTCGCATGATTATGTTTGGGGCCCCAAAAATTGGGAGAAGTGGGCCACAGTGTTGAAAAAGAAATAAAAACCTTTTTCTGTGCCAGGCCAAATCGTAAGATTTTTTTTAAAAAATAAAATAAAATAACCTCCCAAAAATTAAAACCTTAATGTAATCCCAAAAATAAACCTTTATTTATCCAATGCCCTAGGGATCTTTCTTTTTTTAAAAATTTAATCAAAAAACTTTCAAGTGGGCAATGATTTATATAAAAAAAAGAAAAAAAAATTAAGGGTTTCTGGGATATTTTACACATGAAAATGAGGAAAAAAAACAGAAAATTCCTTTCAGGGAGGTCTTTAAAGCATTTAATTCAAGAATGACATATATCCATTGATTTTTTTTAGTTTAATTTTTAGAAATGTTACTGAAACTTTTAAATGGTTTAAATTTGTTTGGGATTAAATCCTGCCACATCAATTTTAAAAAATTATTGATTGATAAAATTTAAAGGGTTTAAAAGCCAAAAAAATTTTTGTTTGGGTGTTTAAAAAGGGGTTGGGCAGTAAGAGAGAAAAAAAAGGGAAAACTTTTTTAAAGAAAAAATATTAAAAAAAAATTTTAAACACTTTTCTGTTTTTAGTGGTTAAAAAAATAGAAACCATCCGGGCACTTGTTTTGGGTTTTTTTTTAGACTGAGTGCTAATTTGTTTTATTTTTAAAAAATTAAGCCCCTGAAACCTTGAGATTAAGGAAATACAATCTGTTTTAGTATAAAGTAAAATGTCATAACATTACAAAATACCAGCTTACTGGCTAGTTCTAGGCACAAAGCCATCTAATTCAAAACAAAGAAATAGAGGAAAACAGTCTGATGGCTGATGCAACCAGTTAGCAGGTGGCCAGACAACAGTGGATAGGGACACTTGGATAGGTCACTGAGTGGCTGGATAAAGGGTCAGTAAGACTCTACTGACGGGATCAGAAATTTGTTTATGTTGGGGTTGTTGTGTGCAATGCTTCCAAATTTGGCAATCCTAAGGTGACCCTTGTGAGGTTCCTGGGGCTGAGAGTATATGACATGCCCAAGGTCACTCAGTGGGTCTCCATGGTCCAGGGAATAAACCCTGTTCCCCAGCATTGTAGTACAATGCTCAAACTGTACACCACACTGTATGTTACTAGACTATGAAACTTGTCTCTGATTGGACAGATGGAGGCTGAAGATAGTAAAAAGCTCCTGAGAAGAGTCAGGCTGTTTATAACACCTCCAGTGAGGCATAGCTGTCTTTGACAGCTTAGCTCGATGTATAATCTGTTCCTGGCCAATGGAATACCCAAAGAATGCTAAAAGGGGGATAAGGGAAACCCTTTTCTATAGTGATCAATTAAACAGGCTATATAATGATGTAACTCTTATCTAGATTAGATAAATGTCTTTATACATATAAGGGATGGTGTAATTTTCATAATGCCTATGTGCTTTATCTACAGATATTTAAGTTCCTCCACGAATTAATAGAATCCTGCTGGGATAAAACAAAGTGTTAGTGCTAGTCATTGGTCATCATCATTATCATTTTTATAGCCCTTTTCCCCACTTGGGATTCAAAGTGGCTTATAAAAATTAAAAGACATAGGCATAAAAAACACAGAATGAAAATTAAAATACAATTAAACAGTCAAAAAGAATTTAAACAAAGTTAAAATACACAATTAAAAACCCATACACATCAGCAACATTATTAACAATATCCAGCACTTTGCCAGACGGGCCCACTTTAATTCCCAATCAAATACAGGGTTTGGAATAAAAAACCCTTGATTTAGAAAAAGAAATTTGGAGATTTCACTAATTTTTCTAAAGCCTGAAAGCAGCCACTAAAGTGGCCTTTTTGGCATGCACTAGAGCAGTGGTTCTGACCTGGGGGAAAACCCCCTTTTTTGGGGGGTTTGGAATCCCCAGTTTCCCCGGGTTAGACCACTCCCCCCCCCCCTTTAAAAAAAAGGTGGTTTCACACCCAAATGGGAGCAGTGCTTCTCAGCCCCTTTGGCTGGGGTTAAACCCCCAAACCCCAGGGGCCCCAAGGATGGTAAAGGGGAAATAATATTTGCTATGGGCACCTCCATGAAAAAATAGCCGGGATAACTTTTTTCTCCGCTTTTGTTGTCCCCGTGGCCCCTTGGGGGTTTTCCACATGCCGTGTTGTGCCCCTTCGCCCGGGTGTTTGCATTCCTCCGTTTTTTTATGAAAAACGTCCGCACCCCCTTTAAGGGGGGGGAAAAAGGGGGGGAAATTAAAACAAAACCTTTTCTTGCTATGCCGCCGCCACCTTTCCCTCCCCCTGCCTTTCCTCCCCCCCTGGTGTAAAATGTTGGGGGTTTTTTTCACTTTGGGCCTTTTTTGGAAGTGACTCCCTTTTTGAACTTTTGGAAACCCAAAAAATTAAAAAAATAAAACTCTCCTTTTTAATTTGGCAAAAAAGGGGCACTTTGTTTAAAAAAAGGGGGGGAAGGATTACCATTTTTTGGGCATTAAAAGTCTATCCAGAGCAGTGTTTTTGGGGCAGTTTTTGCCAAATCTATTTGATTTTGGGAAAATAACTAACAACTAACTAACTAACTAATAAAAAAAAATAAATAAAAAAAATAACAAAAATTTTTTATGGTTGGGGGGGCCCACAACATGAAGAATTTATTAAGGACCCAAAAGCTTTGGAAAGTTGAAAACCTCTCCTGAGGTCCCTGAAAGGAGTAGGAGAGAAGGGTGTTCCCCTTTTACTAGTTAAAAAAAGGGTTAAAATAACCTTACAATTATCAAGATGGGGAAAAAAAGAAGGCACTGGTTCGGGTTGGAAAAAGGGGGGAAGGAGCAGAAAAACTTGTGACCCAATGCTTGCAGGGGTCAGGCCAAGTCAAAGGAAAACAAAAGTTGGGGGAAAAAAATAAATTTTTTAAAAAAAAAAGGCACACAATGTAAAGCAAAACACACAAAACTTGGCTAAAAGGGAAAAAAAAAGTTGAGTATGATGCGGGGTTTTTGAGGGAAGTTTTTAGAAGGATGGGAAAAAACCTTCCCGAAGCCCAGAAAAAAGAAGAGAGCAAAGCTGGGGTTTTAAAAATTTTCACACGTTTGGGGCTGGGGGGAAACTAGCCAAGCAAAGTGGTGGCCCAAAAAAGGGGGTGGAACTGGCAGCGAATCCCCAGGGTGGGCTGGAAAAACAGGGGGTTTTTTAGAGAAATGTTTACTGCAGGCTATGCCGGGACTTGGGGAAGTAATGCGTTTAAAGGGGGGAAAAAGTTTTGGGAAAAAACAGTTTTTGGCATTTAATTTAAAATTAAATCCCAAAATTTACAAAGATTACCCCGTATGGTTGGGGAATTTTAGCTTCCCAGGTGTTTTGGGGGGAGGGGACTTTGAACGGCATGCATACAATAATGAGGGTGAGGGAAAATCCTAAAGGGAAAAAATTGGCTATTTTCCCCGCCCGGGTTTAAAAATGGAAGTTCCCAATTAATGGCCCCCGGGCCCAGTTTGGTGCTTGTCTGGAAAAAATTTACAAACACGTGGAAAGGGGTGGGAAAAAAAAAGCTAAACTTATTAAAAAATTGGGGGAAAAGGGGTTTGGGGGTTTTATTCCAAAATCCCAAAAATCTCAAAGTCCAGGTTGGGTTTATAAAAAAAAATTAAAAACCTTTATAAAATAAAACCCAGCTGTGTAGACTTTTTAAAGGGGATGGGCCGCACTTGAATTTCCCGGAAACAACCGGGAGCCAGTGGACTTTTGAACGGGCAATTGTGTGATCCTGTAGCCTTTTTGAACCGTTGAAGTTTCCAAACACAATTCAAAGGCAGACACTTTACAGTAATCTCCCAAAATTTAAACCAAGGCAGTGTCACTGCAGCCAGATCTGACTCTTAAGGAACAGACACAGCTGGTGTACAAACCTAACTGACCAAATGCCTCCTGATACCCTGAAACCTGGCTTCCCGGCTCACAGTTGAATACGGGAAAACCCCCCCAAGGTTTAGGGGATTAACCCCCTCTCACACAGACTGAATTCCTGTTTCCCGATCTGCCTTTTGCTGACCGGAGCACTTCCAACTTGCTGGAATAAATTTCCATTTTTGCCCTCATCCATCCATTCTGATGTAGGCATGATTAGGGCCCATTCCCTTTGGGTTGTGGTGGAAAGGAGTAAATAAATTTGCAATTCAAATGACACCAAACCCCCAAAAATACAGAAATTTTGGGTTTTTGGGAGATGTTAGATAACATGGAGGACCAAAACCCAAGCCCTGAGGGATCCCATAGGGCACAGACCGGGGGTCAAAAAGGAATCCCCAACACTCCTTTGGGTTCATCTCAGTCCCCTCCTGCAAGTCCCATCCCTGCAAGGCAGACCGGGTTACCATGCCCAATTAAAAAAGCCACTAGAGGTCCCCAGAACCACAGGGGAAAACCCCATACTGCTGGTTCCCCGTCTAGGTCATTAAGGTGACCAAAGCAGTTCTATCCCCTAGCCAGGTCTGAAACCAAAAGAAATGGATCTGATAACCCATTTATTAGAAACCCCCGGAGCTGGGAGGCTCCACATGCTTTAGAACCCTGCCCAAAAACAGAATGCTAGAGTCCACACAGATTTTATAGTGCTATTTAAGATGGTAATTCCTTACTAAAACAGGTCTTGTGTATCATCCATGGATGATACAAGATGTTTGAATCCTCCCAGTAAAGGAATAAGATGTAAAATGTATTTTGGATTTTAATTTTCCTGCTTTGTTATACTGGAACATTATTGTATATAACAGAAATCCCTTTTGAATGTAAATACATTTAATTTTTTTAAGAAAAAGGAAAAAAACTTAATAAAGAATATGATGTAAGATGTGTGATGTTTTACATGATATGTAAAGGATATAAAAAGCTATGTGTTCAGATAATGAGAGGTCTGTGTTCCTTTCTAAAGGGAGTGTGTATATGTATGTTTGTGTGTGCATGTGATGCAGCATATAGATATAGATATATAAAAAACTAGGGATATGTACCCCGCATTCCCCGGATTTTATCTTCTCATAGTTAATACTTGTTAGAAAAAGGGTTTGAGATCCTGTGTCTCTAATTCCTCAAACTGTGTTGTCCAGTACCTGTAAATTTTCCCATATTCCCCAATCCAATCTGTTATCAAAGTTATAACATACAGAGGTTGGGGTTTCCCGAGGGAATACACTGTCCTCCTTCTTGCTGCTAGGCTTCTTCTCCATAGCAACCAGCCTATCCAAGACAGACACAGTTCAGCGAGGCCCAAAAGCTCTCTGGCTGAGAATTCTAAGGCCCCTCCCTAAACTGCAAACCCCGGGTTTCCATAGAATTTTCTTGACAGCAATATACGAATCTTGCCTGACACAGCCAAACACTTTGACTTTTATATATTAGATTAGCCTAAAAAAAGATAAAGTGACCACTCTTTTTCCCCGATTTAATCCAGAAATCCTAGTCTTAAGAGTGCTTAAGTGGAGTAATGATGCTAAATATTCTTTCGGGCTATACCATTGCTGACAATTTGAGAGCCCAGGCAACCAGAAAGTGGTAAGAGAATTCCAAACAAATACAAACTGACAATACAAAGAACCCACAATCCCCGTTAAAAAGACAGAGGTCCCTGTTCTTTTTCAAAACCTACACATCCCAACCTTGTGCCCGCTTTCCAGATATAGAGTATCAGACTAGTTATACTGGCTGGGATAAACCCAAACTTTTTGATCAACTCTTTGGATGGCATAACTTTAAAAATAAAATACTGACGTACCTCTTAAAAACTAACTTTTTTTCCCGGTAAACACACGATAATTTCATTGCTAATCTGAGATGTTTTTTTTGCTTCCCGTGTCCTTTCATTTTAAAAGAAAACTGATCTGTAAGTGGCCTCTCCTTTTTAACTAGATTATTTCAAAAATATGTAAAAAAAATCAATATGAAACTATTCCACTGAGGTAAATATTTGGATTTAAGATTTAGGAATGAAATAAAACCAAAAAACTCATGAAATTTGCTTTTCATTGAGGTGTTAAAATCATAACAGATTATAAAAGGAGTCTTAATAGTTCCTTACTTTTGTAAGTCAAAAAAAAATTATTTTTTAAAAACGTAGAATAAGTTGGTCATCTTCCTGGACCCTTTTTCCATGAGTGACCAAAAATTAACCCATTGAAAGGGAAAGAACAAACCCAAACAAACTTACTTACACCTGTTGAAAAAAAATTCGTTTGTAAATAAACAGAGTAAAAGCCATTTTAATTATACAACCAACACTTGCCTAAGCAAACTGGTAGTTTTTTTATGCTTGTGTAAATTTTTGATTTCTTAGATGATAGTACATTATTCTACACCGGGAAGACAGTTTTTTCCCTCTGAAATGCAGAAGATAATCCCTCTTTTTCCTGAAGCCCTTCTAGTCAGGAACACCAGCTATATTTTTTGTCTGTACAGAAAACATTTTTAAAAAAAACACATGGGTTTTTAAAGTATTTGGATACATTTTAAAAGGCAATCCCAAATTTTCCCCACAAAAAAAACTAGTTTTCTAAATTTTGTATTAGTATAGTGTATTTTACAAAAATATACACTACCTTCTCCCCAAAGCATTTCTTTTTTCAAAAGAAACAAAAGATTTTTTTGCAAAAAATTTTCCCCCCTGAAATCTCCACATGTAAAGAATCTCATAGCTGATCTCCTTCCTCCACCTTAAGACACCCCCTTTTTCATTAAGGATCAAATATTGATAATGTTTTACCTCTTTTTCTCTCTCTTTCACACACACACACACACCATTTGGAAGAGAAACCTTTTAATTTGATAGAAATACACACACTTTGAAAGACAGAATGCAAGGATGCACAAAAAAAAGTTTCTAACAGAAAGCTTCCCGTGGACTTTGGGTGTTGGCATTTTGTTTGGGGCCTTGTAAGCTAGTTTTACTCTTCTTCAGACCTTCTGGAATTCCATTTTTTCTGTGAAACCCCTCCTCCCCTTTTAGTTTACATCTCAAACAAAAAAAAACCCCAAAAATACATAAACAGTACTTGCTCCAATTTTATCCTTTTTCCCCTTCCCTTCCTTCCTTTTCCTTCCTTCCCTTTCCTTCCTTCCCCCTCCTTCCTTTTTTTTTCTTCTTGTAATTCTTCCCTTGGCATCCCTTCTCTCTTCCCTCTTTTATTTCTTTTTTTGGCTAACATAAAATTATAAACTTTTTATCCCCCAAGTAACACCACATACACCAATGGCACAGGTTATAAATTTCTTAATTATTACAATCTTAATTTTTTTTAAAAAAAAAACTTTAATCACACTCTTAATTGAAAAGCTCTTTGAAAACAACTTCTATGTTGAAATTGTTTTTATTTTTAAAAACATCTAATGTTTAAAAATATTTAGCATTGCTTTTTTTGGGTTTAAAGGGTTTTACTGGATTTGTGTTTTTCCTTCCCTCACTGTGGAAGCTGGCTGGTGCCCAAGTGCACCCCAGAGACCCTTCCCGGGGAAATCAGAGTTGTACCACAAACAAACAAACAAAACCATTCAAAAAGGGGAAACTGGAATACCAAAAAAAAAACACCAACCTTTTGGATGCCATGGGGTTTGAGCCTTAAAATCTGAATAATTGTGGTGTAAAAAAATTTGGGAAAAAAATGATCACTAAAAACTTTCTTCCTGACTTGTAATTGAATTACAGAATGCCCCTTACCCCCGCATTTGTTTTTTTTTGTCAAAACCCAAATTAATATAATTTTCCAGTTTTCTGGTGTACAGTTGGGGTTTTGAAAATGAGGTGCTCCAGTTTTTTTTGCCAGAGGACTGTCACCAAACCACTGACTTGGAAAACGGGGTTCCACTCATGGGATAAAATGGTAGGGTTTTACTGTATAAGCCAGGACTTGCTGAAATATTAAGGAAGGAAGTGGAAAAAATACCCTATCCCACTTAATTTAAAGCATTTTCCTATCCATTGACCTGAATCCTTTTATTGTCCCCCTGGTGCTGTTTTTTTCCCATTAGTCAGCTTTGAGATCTAAAAGTCCACATGGGTGCAGGTCACCAATCCCCTCTTGGTCTTGTGAACTCAAGAGTTAATTTCCTTTGAGCCAACCCCCCAAAAATAGTCCTCCTCATTTCCTGCTTTCCATTTTACAGAAAATTATAATTTTTTCCCAGTAAGACATTGTCTTCTAATGGATTCCCTGTTTTGGTTGGGCTTTAGGATTTTAGCTTTTTGCTCTTACCCATTTATTTAAATTTTAGTAGCTTATTGTATTTAAATCCTTTTTGGGACTACATTCAAATAATTTCTTCCCTGTCATTTTTCCCTCCTTGTCCACCTTCCTGCCCATCTTTTTTTTAGAAATAAAAACTATAATACAACTGGGTAGACTAGGCAGCCAATACAATTTACTGCTATGTTTTGACTAGTCATTCAATAATTATTCAATGGCTCTAATCCAAAAATAAATTGGGATTCGGCCTATTTCTAGCTGTACCCTGATTCATATTTTGTGTGTGTGTGTGTGTGTGTGTGCATGTGCTTCAGGTTCCCGTGACTTATGGAGACCCTATGAATTTCTTAAGGTTTTCTTAGGCAAGGAATACTTGAGATGGTTTTGCCACTTTTTTCCTCTGAAAAACAGCCTACACACCTGGTATTCCCTTTGGGATCCCCCCCTAAGTACTGACCAGAACTACCCTGCTTACCTTCCAAGATCGAGGGGTTTGGTGCCTTTAGGTTTGGGGTTGGGAATTCAATTTGTTTCCCGGATCAGTTTCCAAAAGAAAGTTTAAACTTAGTCAGGAGGCCAACCCCTTCCCGAAGAGCAGTTTTACTTCTTAAACCTAACTTCAAAATATTTTTTTACTCAAGCGATATACAAAAGCCCTTTTATTTATTCTTATATTCCAAAATCCAGCTCTGGTACTGAATAGAGTTTTAAGCAGAGCATTGGCAAAAAAACCATCCCAGTTGGAAACTCCCGGATACAAGTTAAAATTTCCGTTAGCAATGGAAACTCATGGGTACTGTGACTTACTTCGCCTCAGAAAAAGGCAAGGCAACCACTTTCCATGTCCCCCCTTCCCAAGGAAAAACCCATGGTAGGGATCTGTAGTCAAATAAACTTTGGGAAACCTTAAAAAACAACAATAGCCAGGACAAGAAATTTTAGTCCCCAAGATTTTGTTACAGAATCTATGAAACAGACATTCTGTGGTTTTTTATTTACACAGTCCCCAAAATTCCCCAATCCACATACAACTTAAAATAAATAATTAAAAAAGCCCCAGGGTATTTTTTGTATTACTAGTGTAAAATATTGGGACAAAAAAAAAAAAAAAAACCCCCAGGAAATTTTTTTTTATTTTTATGGTTCCCAAAAAGGGGAATTGAACAGAAAGTATGTCACGGGCCAAAAAAATATTTCCTTTTTTTAAAGGGCAACTGAAATTTTTTTTCATCATGAAGACACTGAATTCCTGTTTAGGTCAGAAGATACCACATAATGTGGGGGGTGCCTTTTTTCCCCTAACCCTGACCATTTGGTAATACCTTGGAATTCTCACTGGTGCATCTGTGTATCATTTTGGAGCACCCTGTTGGAGATGGGGGTTAAAATTTCCCCATTCAGCCATGGAAACCCACTGGGTAAACCTTTCAAACTCCTCTTTCACCCTCAAAAGAAGGCAAAGGCAAACCTTCTCTGGAAAAATTTCCTAAGAAAAAACCCTGTGATAGGTTACCTTAGGGTCACTATAAACTGGAAGGCATGCAACAACGATCAGGAAATTAAAAATTCCGGGGTGAATGGGGATTAAAAAAATCCCCAAAGTTGCAGTGACATTAAAGGTGTTTTACCCCAAAAATATCACCTACAAAGCCAGTTAAAAAATCCAAAAAAAAGAAATTATATCCTAATCACACACAAGTTTTTCCAAACTGTCTAGTTCCCTTATTTTCCCACTTCAGCTGAATCACTTCAAGTGATTCTCCTGATAAACTTAAACCCGTAACCACAGTTCACTTTTCTAAGCCCCCTGGAGTTGACAATAAGAAACCAAAAACAATACTAAAAATTCTGGGGCATCCATTTCAGCCTCTTTATAGATGCCTCAGAACAGGGGAATGATGATGAGGAACATTTGGTTTTTTTTGTCATCATATCATCATCACCATATTGTTTCGTCTCATCATCATCATCCCTCAACATCATCATCATCAAACATCTTCTTCCCTTTTTTGCTGTTTTATTATTCCTAACCTGATAGATCTCCAACAACTTGCTTTTGTTTTTACAAATGGTTATAAACAATTTTTAACAAGTTTTCTACCCAATTTTTTGCATAAAACATGAAATGTTGTTCTGAAAAATCTCTCTGCTCTTGCTTATTCAATAGGTTTATTGATCACAGACAGTTTTTTTTTCTGGGTGTGGTGCCCCTTTCCCCCAAGGGTTATCTATGGAATTTCTACCTCCCTTCCTCTAGGGCAGAGATTCTCAGCCTTTGGGGACTGCAGATGTTTTAAATTTGGGGTCAAGTATTCATCATCATTGGCCACGCTGGCAAAGGGTGCTGGGAGCTGAAGAGAATAAAAAGGGGGGAGTCAAAAGTTGGTTGGGTGAGCCTGGGAAAAAAAGATTCAGGACCCCGGGGGTGTAACATGGGGATTCCTGTTTTAAACCACATCTCCAAAATCCATACTGAATTGAATTTTTTTGTAAATGTGAATTGCCCAAAGGGCCGTGAAATGCCAGTCTTAGGCAACTTAAACATTTTCCATGTTCACAAAAAAGAACTTAATGTTACAGCAACTTTGGGGAAATTCTAAAATTTATAATTTTTAAAACTTATACTGTTCCTCCCCCCCCTCTGGTTCTTTTTAGGTCTTGGATTGTCCAAAGTTGTTGAATTCTTTTAAAGAGACTGCATGGCCAATGGAACCCCCGAGGACAGCTGTAGTTCACCAAAACAAGGGGAATAAGGTTGTGGCACAATTGTGCCAAACATTTGGGAAAAATTAGGATGGGTCCTCTCTTTCAATCTTTGCTGCTGTTTGTAAAGTGCTGTGGTTTTGGATAGTGGGAAATTTCATAAATAAAGTAAACTTAGTTATTATCTGATGGAATGTTTCCTGGAGATCCTGAACCCCTGGAGAACTGTTAAATTTAAGATACTTCTATGACTGGTTCCTTGTCTTTCTCTTTTCTTTTTTTTCTTTTTATATCTTCAGGCAATTTTACAGAGAAATTTCTGGCCTTTAATACCTGTGTATAGAGTTTGATAAAATAACACATTTTTAAAAATGGAAACAGACTGAACGGGCCCAAATGGCTTCCCCCCTTTTGAGATTCCTTTGCTTTAAAATTGGGAAAATTCCTTTGGACATCAACACTCCTGTTTGATGAGGATATTTTGGTGTTGTTAAAAAAAAACCCCCAAAAAAACCAACTCCTGGAAGCACTGAGGAAAAATGCCCGCTGAGTTTTATTATTTTTTAAAAAAGGGGGGGTGAAAATTTAGGGAGGGGTTTTCCCGGTTGGGATGGAGATGTATTAAGACCCACATTCTTTTTGCCTTGTTTGGGGAAACATGGAAAGTGGGCTTCTAACAAAAATTCCCGAAAATTTAAAAAGTGAAAAGAAAATCCTCTTCTCTGAATCCCTCTCTCCTTGCAAAAACTCTCCAGTTGAAAAAACCCGTGGAAACATTATACTGAGATGGTGGTGGTGGTAAGGGGAATAGCAATAAACCAAGGAGGACAAGTTGTTTCACCTTCTTTGTCCCCTTCCTCTTTTTCTCGTTAAATCAAAACCATCCTCTCCATCTCACTTGCAACATGATACTAGCAGAAAAACAAAAATATTAACAATTTATTAATTGGGTAATTTTTTAAAAAAAGGCATAATGTATTTATGGACCCTTTCTGTACTATATTGTTATAGTGCTATTATCCCACTTTCAACATCCTGTGGAATTCTGGGGTTTGTAGTTTTCTGCAGCCAAAGACTCTCTGGGGTTAGAAAATTTTAAAGTGCCCCCCCTAAACTGAAAATTGGGGTTCCACAGGAAAATTTAAAGTGGAATAATAGCACTATAACAGGGATAAAAAATGCCTATATTGAATTCTAGGGCATTTGCCTGCAATTCCCGGGAAATAAAGTCGATGATTTCATCTATGATCTGAATGAGACATTTGACTAGTCGCATCTACTATCTTTTAAAAATTTAAATTTTACACCAAGTTCTAAGCAAAAAACCAAAACCCACCCAAATTTCTGAAGACAGTTTAAGCTTTCCTGTCAGCCCTAACTTTCATGAACATGTTTTGGATAGCAATTTAAGTCTCAACATCAAGTCTGTTCAAAACTTTATAAATTGCATTCCTTAGAGGGGGGGAAAAAA
>CAOLHI010006765.1:0-24993 GCA_948474755.1 Ctenosaura bakeri
TTTAATTAACAGCTTTCTATTTGCATCTGCTGCCAAAATTATGGGTTCCTGTGAGATTAATAATAAACGTTCTTAATTAGTCAAAGTTTTTGAGCTGAAGTGCTCTGCTTAATATTTTACTGGCATTATTTTAATCGGCCAATATCCTACATCACAGATGTAGTTACAAATCCCCAACTATGTATTGTCTCCAAATGCAGCTCCCTAAACCTACCTTAAGAGCCAGCAGCCACACCAAGTTGGGGAAGTGTGCAGCAGGATGAAGAGTGCAGCAGGATGAAGTTTCCAGCCCCTCCTGCCAGTGAACTTTGGAAGGATGAGGAGCTGCAACAGGGGTCCTGCTCCTAATTGTCACACTGCAGAATCTGCCATGGTGTGTGTGTGTGTGGGGGGGCGCTACAAACATCATCCTGGAGTTTTCTGATCAACAGCAGAACAGATCTCCATGATTTGGTGAGGCTGCTGGCTGCTAAGGTAGGTTATGGGAGGGCATTTGTGATCATGGCAAATAGTTCCGCCATCATAAACATGAATACCAAACAGTAAACAAATGTTTAAGTCTAGTCCATTTGTAACTATTCAACAGGGTACCAACAATTTTAATTTTTTCCAATGAAAATATGATATAAAAAATGAAAATAGAATGTTTCTTTCCAGACAATTCAAACTCAAAATTACCCCATGCAAGTGCTTTTTCACCAGTGGTAAAAAGATATAGGCCCTGTAAGATTTCCTCCTGCAGCTTGAATGGGCAAATTTGGATAGGTAAACATCTGGCAGTTTAAAAAGGTAAGTCTCCTCTTTCCTGAGTATCTACTGTATGTGACAGTCTTGCCCATCTTTCAAAATATATTAAAAGAAAATTAATTTTTATAGACAATGTATTACACTACATCATTAAATATCTATTGCTCTTTCTTTCAATCAAAAGATTTAATATGAAAAGAACATACAGAGTTGACTCCCTATAAGATAGCAGCTACTATTAATTTATGCTAAATACTAGAAATTAATTAAAGTATCAGACATAAAAGAAAGGATTATAATAAAGTGATATTTCTCGGTAACGGCCAAAGTGGCACTTTTTTTACAAGATAAAGAGGAATCATAAAAAGAGTACATGTTTATGGAGAACTAGAGACCATTTATTGATTTTTGTTAACTGAATTCATTAATGCTGATTCCACATTTAAAATTTAAGATGAATTATGATGAATAATTTTGAGAAGTGCAGGAATAATGTGCAGGAATGATTTTTCACTTAAAGTGTTAGCAAGGGGTTTTTAACACAATTTTTCCAATGGTCCAAATTGCCTATCAGTTTCCACATAGATTCACTCACACATATAACAGAGAGAGACACGCACACAAATTGACATGCTTTGGTATGCTTTGCTTCTTGCTTAGTATTAGTGTATTGGCAGCAGCTTTTCCATAAGAGTCCATCGTTTCCAGCTGCACACTTAACTTTCAAAGTGTACATTTTTATATCTAACTGCATGGATAGTAAACCAGCGCACTTGAGTGTTAAAAGTATTTTCTTTGGACCTAACAGAATTTATCTATGTATACCTTTTCTATAGTTTATAAACTCTTAACACCCAGATTTATTTTCCCACTTGATTTTCAAATGACATGCAATTAAAATTAGAACCAACTTTTTTTAAAAAAAATGCTCTATGATTTCTAACTCAACAAGGTGCCAACTGTCCTGTGGGTGTTTTCCTCTAGAAGAAAAACTTATTGGAAAGAAGAATCATGGACTTAAAATCCAATTCTTACTCTCAACTAGAGTAGATCTACTGAATCAATGTAATTTACTTTAATGTTGACTTATCACATTTCCTTTGATTCATTGGGTCACATGGGTTGAGACTGACAACTGGATTTAGACTAGGAACTACATATATTTGGTAGTCTAGCTTCTAATTAACACTGAAACTATAATCCTATATGCACTTTTCTGAGGACATTTCTGCACGGGACAAGGGAATCGCCTCGTGATGCTACTCACCAGGTCTTTTGGCTCCCCGGTCCGGTCCAGGCTGCTCAGGAGCAGTGTGTGCTCATCGCTCCGCACTGCTCCAGGGACAAAAATGGCGGCTTCCGGTCAGTTGAGGGTCTCGACCAACTGCTGAAGCTTGCCAGCCTAAAGCCCGCCCCGGCAGATTGCAGGCTTGCATTGGTGTGAGCCTGCGATTCTGCACAAGGGAACAGGCTTGCAATGGTGTGCTCTGTGCTTTTGAAAGACCTCATTTTTCCGGTCTTTCAAAAGCACGCTGGACGACCACTTGGGGTCGTTCCGGAAGGGGTTGAGGTGCAGAACTACACTAAGTAGTCCGGACCCAGTCTGCTCCCAGGTGCAGACATCCTCCCTGAAGGACGGACTGCACCGTTTCAAATACCCCATGCGGAAATGGCCTATGAGTAATCCCCAATAAAGGCAGGTGAATTTACATTTGAGCGGATATATATAGGATGTGTTGTTAATTAGTAGCCTCTGAATAAATTCTCTAATCTTTTGTGACTGACTTTTATGTAAATATAATCTATTTACATTCTATCTAATTGTCAAGGATGAACATTCATGTATAAAGCACCCCTGAATTTTGAACAAACTGTAGAAACTAGACAAAAACTCATACTAGTATTTTTTTTTTATCTGAATGCAAGCCCATTAATCAAAACTACAGTTTCAAAGTACTGTACCAAAAAATATCAGTGTGAAAAGTGGAAGTGACTGATGGAATAATCTGGAGTTGCTCAAAAAACTCTGATTATCAGATTATTGCCATTATTACTTGAACTGAAGGCTCTCATCTCTTTGCACGAAAGATGGTTTAATTCTCAAGTTCATTCTTTTCTCCTGTCTTTTTAAAATAACAGTTTTGCAAGAGTTATTTGGCAGGATTCCCACTGCACTTCAGAGAATGTGTCCATTAACTAATTAGCAGGGTATTCTGATACGAACTGTCTCCGACTTCTAGATTTAACTGAAGATTGGATATATATCCAATCCAATCCAATCCACTTACAAATTGCTTATGCAGGACAACACAGACCAAGGAAGGCACGTGGATTGCAAAATAATCAAAAGAGTTCTTATTGGTTCTTTTTTTTTTATTGAGTTCAAGATTCATCTTTCCTTCCTGCTGACCATTCTGATGATGACTAGCTGACACAGTTTATTGAAGTCATGAGCTAGAAGTGATGTGCACAGCAAAATCACAAGGACTCTAATTTTTCTCTGCTTCTCGCATTTTTCCCCAGTGAACAGGTAGACAAGTTACTGAGACATCGTTCCCACTCCTTTCCTCTGTGGCTACAAACTACATAGAAGGGAAAGAAACTTTTTTTCCCTTGCCTCTGAGACTAATACCTTCCAAATTATACATTCTATCTTACTTATAGTAAAATCATTACACTTTTTAAATCAATAATTGAAAGATTTACAAGAAAAGATAAAAAGATCTATTTACATTATAGAAAATATCTACAGATGGGCAGGATTTTTTTTTTTTTTTTTTCATAAAGCCAAACCAATCCAGGGTGCCCATGAACCTTTGAAATGTCTTTGATTGATTTCTGCTATTTTTCAGATATCCTTAGCCAGGCAATTTTGCCATTTGCATCTAGGTCTCAGAAATCAATTTTTTATTTGTTGGTTTCCTCCCCCCCCCGACACTGGCATACCACCGATATTTTTCCCCCTGCAGTTTCTAATTGTGCATCATTCTCATTTCCAACTATCCCACCCAAATGTCCAACCAGTATGGTAAATGGGTTGAGACATAAGGTGCAGTTAACCTTCAGACTACATGAATAGATCTTGCTGGGTTTTTTAAAAATCCCATGACACTACATGTTTGTTGATTAGACCAAAGCTGTTTTCTCCCAAAGGATCAGTTAGCTTTTAAAACAGAGCAGATGCAGTGATCATGACATAGGAGTCTTAAAAAGCAAGCAATGGCTACTGTACAGAAAATTATCCTGTAGTTCCTCACACTACAGGTTCCGCATAATGATAGTTATATATGAATATTCAACTGGCAACAAGATGTTAGCAGGGTATTTCATTCTCAGAAATATGTTTTTATGATTTATCCAAGGCTACACAAAGAATCTGTGACCAGTGAAGAACTAAGCTGAGAGTACATGTCCCCAAATACTTCTTAATTGCAGAAGTGAAGCCTCTCTCCTTTTGAAACCTCATTAGATTGATGAATTTTACACCAGTTTCTAGTATTCCACCAAGAATCTGCTGACTGTTGAGTTTCTTTAGGAGAAGTCTGCTACAAGTAGATATTTGTCTTATCCTACAAGTGGGTCATTTAAAATATTACTCCCCCTCAAATGTGTGTGGGTTGCTATGAAACCAAACTACAGACTCCTATAGTACCTTGAAAGCTAACACGTTTAGTATAGCATAAGCTTTTGTGTTTATCTATCTTCAAGGTGCCACAACATTCATTATTTTAAATACAAATTGGTTATGCCTTGAATGTGAAAAGATCCTAAATGTGCATTCTTGCTTTATATATGTATCAATGGATCACAAGGAATAGGCTGGACACGTAAAGTTGTGCTATTTGTGCTAAACTCCTCCAGCCCTGTCACGTGTTTCTGTATCCAGTCAACTGTTCATTGCAAGATATATGTACCTTTCTTAACAATTCCTTTCTCATTCACATACTTTCCAGCATTTCACAGATGAAAATTGGGACTCATGTGACAAATCAACATCTGTGTGTGGTTATGATTGCAAAAGTTATTATTGAAGAAGAACATACAAAATAGGAGAGGCTATATCACTTTGTTTTTGCCTTAGTCTACTGGGAAGGGCAATTTCCCACCCTCTCCTCTCCTTTCTGTTGAGTTAACTGAGGGTCTTTCTGCACTACACTGTTATAGCGCTGTGATTCCACTTTCAACCTCCTAATGGAACCCTAGGCTTTGCAGTTTAGGGAGGGGCATTTAGAATTCTCAGCCAGAGAGCTCTTTGGCCTCAGTAAACTACAAACCCCAGAATTCCACAGGATGATGAAAGTGGAATAATAGCATTGTAAAAGTACAGGGCAGAAAGGCTGTAAGTGCAAACTATATTTGCACTTTAGATTCAGTTTGCAGCAACTGAAGTAAGCTGAGGACAGCAGGAGAAAGTGAGAGGAGAAGAGAGAAACAGAGACATTTTGAAAGTATCTGAAAAAGTTGGAGGACAGTGGACTGTGATGAACTCTGGGGGGCATGCAGCAACAGAGCCGCCCCAGCAACTAAGAGGGTTTAAATTGATGGGTTGTTGAATATGGAACCCAGGCTACCCAGAAGGAGGGGCTAGGTTAGGGAAGTAAGCCTAACAGAAAAATAACTGAAACAGTTTAGAGAGATATTCATATGAGAGCTTGGTGAGAGAGAAGGAGAAGTGTGAAAGAGAGCAGAGCTGGATCTAAGGTGGGGCAACTGGGATGTGTGCACTGAGCGCAAATGCCTGGGGGCGCCTTCCTGTCTGTCGCCCCCATGCCCGCCCGTCACCCCCTCGTGCCCACCACTGCCAACCTGCATCTGCCTCCACGTCTGCCGCTACCTACCCGTGCCCACCTATCATCCCATCATCACCTGCTGCTGCCAACCTGCGCCTGCCCGTTGCCCCCTCTTCAGTTGCTACCACCGTCCCCCACTCACTGCCGCCCTGCCAGTCCTTCCTGGCGGTGTAGCAGCAGCAGCGCAGCAGCACCTAGTGTGCAACTTCTGCTTGTGCCCTAGGCGCTGCTGGACCTAGAAATGCCACTGAAAGAGAGTGAAAAAGTGGGGAAGTGTTTGCTGGGTTAGAGCTACAAGTGCCTCTGTTGGCTAATCTTTAATTTGCCAGTTACCTTTTCCCTTGTCAGTTTGTTCAATAAAGATTTTGTTATATTTTTGTAAAGAGCAGTCTCTATAAAGTGCCTCTTTGATCTGGATTGGTTATACAGGCTACTACCAGTTACACTGTCATTGGGACACACTCAAATACACTTTGTCCTCTATTTACAAGGGTATGGATTTAGGGAAAGCAGTAGAGAGATATATAAATGTAGAGAGGGAGCCAGTAGTTGGCAAAAATATAGAAGAGTGCTGCTTTTCTAGGAAGGGAAACTTCAAAGCAGACCTGGCTTGGCCCAGATCTCCATGTTTTGACAGGGACTAAGCAGGACTGTCCCTGTCAGATTGGGACAATTGGAGGGTATACATTCACAGACACACTGCTCTATTGCCATCAAAACTACTAGCTGTTCTTGAAATACCACAGCTTTTACTTCCAGCAGGTTAAGCCCCAATCTACTAGAAGTTCTGCTGGGCTTAGGCCTAAAGGAGAAGAAAGGTTTCTGTCCTAGTGCCTACTGACTAGTCCCTGCAATTCCTCTCCACTACTTCTCCTTGCAGTAGAAATAACTTTGACCTAGAATCTGCTGGTTGCTGGAATTCTCACAAAGGACACTGGATTAAGTAGATTTTGTTTATAAGAACTGTGATTATAACGATGGTGATGAATTGACCACTGGATACATTGAATGGCCTGATTTGAAATGAAATCATGCTACTCTCTCTCCCCAGGTTCCTTCAAGTATTGCATTGGACTGACCTATTTCAGCAGCTGGATTTTCCAATTTATAGAAGAGGTAGAAAGGAAAGAAGAAGGAAAATGTGGCCTGATTATCAATGGTTTGATTGGTGCAAATGCTCCAGCACCCTCATTTGTTAGGGGAAGAAAAGGGTGCTGAAGGAAAACATCTCCTGATGTTTCTGTTATCATTAGCATTTGGTGTGTTATTTTAATAACTGAATAAAAATGCATGAGAGGCTCTTGTTCTCACTGAAGTTTGTTCCTCTTTTGTGCCTTCAAGTCATTTCTGACTTAATGGTGATCCTAAGGTGTACCTATCATGGGATATTCTTGGCAAGATTTATTCAGAGGGGGTTTACCTTTGCCTTTCTCTGAGGGTGGGAGAGTGTGACTTGCCCAAGGTCAACCAATGGGTTTCCATGGCTGAGCAGGGATTTGAACCACGGGCCTCCGGATTCATAGTCCAATGCCCAAACTACTACACTGAAAATGAGTTTGCAGATAGAGGCTTTCCTGCTGCTGTTGTTTGTCTTTTATTTACTCATTTACTGATTTACACCAGAATTTGGTGTCACACTTATAGATATGTGACCTGGAATTATAAATCTGTAACTGATCGTATTCATGATCCCCACGTAATCACAACCATAGCACTTTGCTTTGGATGTAATTGCCTCCCCAAATCTACTTTACCAGGCATCAGAAGCCTCCCTTCTGTGTTGCAGCCTTGTTTTCTGGTGAGAAGAGGGTGGAAACATTATTCACTTACGCCCCAATCACCAGAAGAATGAGCCTCCTTCTTTTGATCTGGCTGCTGCATTGTAAAGTACCTTTGAGGCCCCTCCGTAAACTTCAAATCCCAGGATTCCATAGGATGTTGAAAGTGGAATAATAGCACTATAACAGTCTAGTGCGGAAATGGCCCAGGTTGCAGGGGAGTGGGCCAGGAGATGTCATGCAAATGTAACTAAGTGCTCCTTGTAGAATTCTGGCCTTAACATCTTTATGCCACAGTCCTAAAAGAATGCACATATGTGCACAAAGAGAGTCTCATTTTTGGAAATGCTCTGGGACCCCAGACTGCCTTAATTCAGCCTTGGAAAGAAGGGGGATGGAAGGAAGATTGTTAATGTAGCACTTGATGAGTTCAGATGATACCAGTGAAACTTTAGACTCTTGTCTGAAACCAGAGAGGGTGCTTTGATACAATATTTTTGATGCATGTTTCTGCAGTGGTGGAAAATCCATCTCTAGTTGAACAAACTGGCCTTGGGAGGTAGTTAGGCGGTCTTTTCATTGCCAAAACATCCAGATTCAAGACAGCATAGAGACTGATGAGAAGTCATTACTTTCCAAAGGCAGCACTGTATCCCAGGGCTGTGGCTGAGCATCAAAACAGTAGATTTGTTCCTACTCTGACAACTACAGTAATGAGGAAAGACTTAGAAAAGATTGTGACAGAAAAATCCGTTTTGCCCCCTACCATGAGACTTTCAAGGCTGAAGTCTGTTAGTTTGATTTGAGAATAAAAAACTAGCAGCACAATCTTACCCATGTCTACTCAATGGGACTCGCTCCCAAAAGACTGTAACCTAAGAGACATAAACACCCATAATGCATTAGGGTGAACTGACTGGGTTCATAAGTACAAACAGAAGGCTATAGATCATTTGGAAACCACGTTGCAGCCCTACCAGGAGGGTGGACACAGACCACACTTGATTGGAAGGCATTTAGCCACAATGTTATTGCCTAAAGCTATAAAGGCTAAGGATAGCACAGGGTAGCAGATCCAGGCAGTGTAAAACCTTCCTGCCACCCCATGTAAAAATCCCTCCCCCCTGTTTATCCATGTGCTGGAAGTGAACCAAGCAACAGTAGAATATGAGATCTCATCTGGGCAAGCTACTGCATGGCTCCCCATCATGTTGGCTGTGAAGTAGAACTTACAGCCCCTGAACAGAGCATGCCTCCAGAAGTCTTCACCCCCAAAGATAGTTTCAGGATACAGAAGCCCAGCATTCCCAAAACTGGATCCAGCTCCATGCCAAGCCACCCAAAATTTTGACAAATAACAATGGCAAAAATAAAACAGAGATAGATTACAAAGTCAGCCTTGGGAATTAAGCCAATACCAGAACCTAGGGAGGGTTTAGTGAAAAGCAACAGAAATAAAAATGATGGGTATATGCCTGGGGAACAGCTGTATATTCCCCTGAAAAACTAGATTGAAAACTGCTCAGTTGATATTCACCTTGGAAGCTGGCCCCTTTGTTAAATTCCAGCTATTATATTGGCCTGTCAAATCAGAACCCTCCAAAAACCACAAGGGAACTTAGTAAGATGAAACCACAGCTGCCCAGGAAGATGCAGGTTCATTTGCACCTTGTTCACAGGGTACAAATGAATCCCCAGGTAAGTTTGCACACCTTTTGTACTAGGAAAGAAAAAGTAACAGAACCTTTTTTTTTCCTAGCAGAAAAAAAATGCAGTAAAAGGTATATCCCCCCCCCACACACACATCTGTTTTGAGCAACAAAACTGTTATTGTTATAGACAGCCTGGGATCACAGCAAATTTCATTGACTATTTCTTTTCAAGTTAGAGCACGGATAAGAATGAAATTTACATGTTCTTAATTAGGTCCCTTAAGAACTGCAAGTTGTCTGGCATTCTTTAAGCTGGGCTCTTTTAAACCCTAATCAGCAATCACTGGGTTGCTTCACATCTTTTAAAGACATCTTCAAACAGTTTCTGAGCAGCTTGAGCAGATCTAAGGCAAAAAGCCCAAACCCATAAACATCAGGGCATAATTGCAATGCATTGCTAATATTTCATAACTGGAAGAAAACAGAGTGTCTCATTTAAATAAAGGGGTTCATGAGAAATGGATGCTCAAATTTTTTTAAGGAAAAGATTTTTGATGAATGTAGGTTGGTGTTTAGAAAATACTATATTTTGGAAGGAGATAATGTGGTTCTATTAGCCTTAAGCCCCTAATACTACCAACAAGTGAATTGTTGTTTTGCAAGTTTGGCTTGTATTTTGTTCCATTTCTAATTAATTCTGTTTTAACTAGGATATTTTTATAGATTAAATTCAGAATTGGAGCTTGTCCAGTCTGTCACTGTTTCAGTTACTCCCATTCACTTGTATTTCTTCCTGTCTCCCCATTACCATGACTACATATTCTTTGCTAAAACACTGCAAAAGAGCAATCCTGATTTATTTGAGTTCAAAGTTTCACACATGCTTCTTTCTCCATCCAGTTGCATCCCCAAAACAGTTAGTTCTGTAAAATGGATTAAGCTGAAATGGAGTAAAGTTGAGGCAGCTCATCTTGGGACATTTGAATGCAACTCTCCACAGCAGTAGTCTCACATTTTTACCACCATGGCTTTCATTGTGTTCTTTTAAATGTGTTAGCTTTAGTGTCAAGTAGGGCAGTGAACTTTAAAGGAATTATTCAAAATGCTCAACCCTGTCCATTCAGTAGTTTCAACATCTAAAGTTCAAACTAAAAACCAGATTTGATTCACTGCCTCTTGACATCTGAGCTACCAGCTGCCACTGGATTCCTGAATGGGGAAATGTAGATAACTCTATATACTGGAAGAGTATTTTTCCAGTTATCTAGCCTTAAGGAATGTTTTCCACCTGCAGATGAAACGGATTGTGACTGAACAACTCAGGGTATACATGGCGGCTACAAGTGAACATGGTGCGTGAATTTCAGCTTTGTTTACTGCCTCAAAGGTACAATAGTTGAGATAAGCTCCTTGATCCCAGCTTTATGACTTTGTGATGCATGAGTGAATTAAGTGCCTTAACTCTTCCTTTAAACAAGACGTTTCTTAGTCCTAGAATATTAATACTGTTCAGAAGAGATACAGAAAAAAATCAGATTTCAAAAATATCACAAGTACAGTGAATGTATAGGGAGAAGTGGAATGGTATCCTTGGCCATTCCAACACTATTCTGGAAGCCACACAAGTAAAAGCCACATGCTACATATGAAGAAGCTTTTTCTAGCATTGGGGAACACTCTGGATTAATCTGAATTGGATTGATCTCGATTAATCTGAAAGGGAAGTGCTCACAGAAGACCTTTCCTTGTGACTGGTCCAATCACGATTCCTATTCACAAAGAACAATGATATATATAGTACATCCGTTCTTTTCAAACTAATGCTGTAAATACGGCCCCCAGATGAACATGACCAGCAGGTGAATCAATGGGATAGGCCAAGGCTATCAAGTATGCTTTTCTCCCCCGTGTGTTCAAGCAATACATGGATTATGGTTGTTGGATTCTTTGAATTTGCATTACCTAAGGGTATCCATATGCCAAAGAAAAGAAAAAAAGAAAAGAAAAGTAAAGTAGAAAAATGGAGGGAGGGAAAGGGAAAAAGGAAGTGAGTAATGTGTCAAGTCTGTTTGATTTTCAGTAGGGAATAATTCTATATAGGCTACCTTTTCTCTTATAACAGAACTTCAGCTTTTTACAAAATGATACTTTCAGTGTGTCACATAATTTGTCAATTCTGCAAAGTGCAGGAAGAGAGAACTAGCTTTTAAAAAAAGAGAGAAGACATTGTTCGAAGAAGGTGAAAAAGAAAAGCCGTGAGTTGTTTTGCCTCAGCCTCATCCATTTGTATTCCTCTTTCTTTAAGTATTCAAAATGCTTTATGGCTTTTATTTATCCTTGCAAGAGCTCACAGTGGAAGGTTAGAGGGAACGGGAGTGATTTGTTCAAAGTCACCTTTGCAAGCTTCACAGCTGAGAAACCATTTAAATCCATTTTCTCCTCTATCCAGATCTCACACAGTTCCAGTCAATAAAGGTTTGGAATCCTTCCTTTTGGGAAGAGAAAATAATTCCTTCAGAAGGCTGTCCATTTTTTTTAAAAAAGCCAGAGATTCTACCTCTTTTTATGCAGTGGGAGAGAGATTGCATTAAGGAACACAGCTCTTCCTCTGTAATAGGCCTGATAAGCAGTTGAACAGGCCATTTTTCAGCTTTCTTCAAGACTCTCTTTCTTTCTTCATTTCACCATGTGCAATGTTATTTATCATGCAGATTAAAATGAAGCGTTAAGTCTAGACATCAAGTTCTCTGACAGCTAAAACATCGTACCATTAGCTAGCATCTAAATAAATAATGCAAGCTGCAGAAACAATATTGCCTGTGACGGCTGGAAACGCTGCAAATTGGGTAACCAAGGGAGAAGAAGAAAATGCAACAGGAAAAACGAGGAAGGTAAAAAGAAATAACAATCCATCGTAGACAAGAAAATCACTAAAAATAAGCATACAGTTGCTGTGGTAGGCAAGGCAGATCTTTATTTGCTGAAAGTGTTTCTCCCCACACCTCTTTTTAGGAAGGCTGTTGTGCTGCATATTGAATTATTTTCATTAACCATCTGATGTTCTTTAGGAAAAGTGAAGCATCCTATTTCACAGTTTTCACACAACACAGGTGTGTATGTTTCTTCAAAACTCAGTTTGCTCAACTGTAAAATTGTACTATAAAAGACTCTGCCAGCCCAATTTATTCAGCACAATACATAAAGACTATACAACCTGGCTGAATCTTAGTCTTAGTCACAACTACAGTATTGACTATGGGACTAAACAAATTTCCTTACATATTGACTCAACATTCAACAATTCATTCATGAGCCTGCTCTAGTTGGGACTAACCAACAGGATTCTAGCTCCTACCTTCTGAGTACTAGGGCTCTGCATGGCCATTCCTTTCCTCCTTGGAGGTCCACCCTTTACAGAACTAAGCATACAACCATAATCTCTGTTGAACAAATAAGTACCAGGTCGTACGCCCCCTCATTGTGATATGGAAAAATTGGCAAAATAGATTAAATGGCAGATGTGTTGGCATAAAATATAAATTACACACTCTTATGGTTGGAAAGGCCATGTGGAAAGGGACACTGGGTGGGAATAAGTCAGAGTTGAGCCCAGGATGGCTGGATCATAAAGCCTGCCTTAATAGCTCTGAGCTAATCCTATCAACTGCCTAACCTCAGAAAACAATAAGGTGCTCAGTTGCAGAGGCAAGGACCCCTGCTATGTGCATATCCTACCGAAGCCAAGCCCAGAAACCCCACTCAACCAAGACATTGAAACAATCAGTCCATTCGAGACCCCTTTTGTTTATCCTGCCAAAAAGCAATTAACTCACAATTCTTCAGGGAGGGAAATAGAGTATATAAACCCTTGGTTTTGAAAAGTTAGATGCAGTCAGATGAAATGCTGGACCCCACTATGTCACCCTGAATCCTGATCTGGTCTGCCCTTAGACACAAGTCTAAGTCACATTTCCCCTTCTTCACTACTCTTCTGGACAGGTAATTATAACCCCAAACCATCAGCCTCTCTATCCATAATTCTTCCTCCCTTTATCCTTCAGTTAGCTCTTGTGTGAATGCTTGACAGTGTGTGTCTTGTGTGCATGCATGAGTGAATTCCCTTCCATAAAACACATTTTTAGTTTACTTTTGAATCTCTGGCTGGTTCTGTCCTACATGAGCCTTTAAACATTGGTAGAAAGGTCTTGCTAAGTTGCCCCCCTCTTGTTAGTCTCCTGATTTTGAGCTAATTCATTCCCCACTTTTGCAAGGAAGTACTGACATGGGGGGATGGCCCTTGTGGCATCTACATTTTGGAGTAACAGCTGGTTCAGAAATGATGGTGATTGCACTGAATATCTGAATAATATCTCAATCAATGCTAGCCCCTCTGAGCCTGTACTGTGCCAGAAACACTAAGGAAACAGACCTCTCTGTGGTGGGGTCATTGGAGGTGTCTCAGTATTGTCCTCCACCTTCTTTTTATTTCTCTCCTCTGGGACGAAAAGGAGGTGCCATGGCTGCACCCCTTCCTGGGGTGTGGTAGAAGTGGTGGGAAATGCCAGTAACTTCTCTTCCTTTTTACTGGGTGGTAGGGAGGGTGGGTATTACTACCACTTCACCACAGAGGTACATGTCATATTTACATCCCCTTTAGATTATTGTAACATGATCTACATGGGGCTGCCTTTGAAAAGTGCTGAGAAACTTCAGTTGCCCCAAAGGGCTGCTGCCAGATAGTGAGCTGTGACTGGCTATAGGGAGCATACAACTCCCTTTGCAAAATACCCACTGGGAGCTGGTCCGTTTCCAAGCACAAATCAAAATGCTGGTTATGACCTATAAAGCCCACCTATAAAGTACTATATGGATCAGATCCAGACTATCTGAAGGACTGTGTCCCTATATGAGTCTGTTCAGACTAAGATCTTCAGGAGAAGCCCTTAGCTTAGTCCCACCATCTTCTCAGGTTTGTTTGATGGGAACATGGGAGAAGGCCCTCCCTGTGGCTGCTCCTGAGCTTTGGAACTCCCTTCCTAAGGAAGTTAAGATGTCTCCTTCCTTGCTGTCAGCAAGTGAAAACCTTTCTGTTGTGACAGAGTTTGGGGGATTGCCTGCAAAGGTTTTCATGGTGTGCTGTTTTATAGTATCTTGTTCTGATTATTTCTTTCTTTTGTCTTTTCTTCTGTCTTGTAATTGATTTATTTTGAAATTCTATATGCTGTTTAATTGTATTTTAATAAGAACTTTATATGTTTTATCTCTCATTTTGTAAGTGTATTTGCATCTCTCCCCTCAGAGGAAGAGGATGTCAAACCTGCTCCAAATAAATCTTGCCAAGAAAACCTTGTGATAGGTTTACCATATATTGGAAATGGCTTGAAGGTACATAATAAGTTACCTTGGATTCCAATACCAGGGAAAGTGTAGGTATAACAAGTGAAATAACAACAGCCACAGTGACATAGAATAATAGAATCTTAGAGCTGGAAGAGACCACAACAGCCACTTAGTCCAAACTCTTGCCATGCAGGAATATCTAACTAAAGCAGTCCTGAAAGTTACCCATCGAGCCTCTGTTTAAACAACTTGAAAAAGTCCACAAACCCTCCAAGGTAGTCTATTTCCCTGTTGAACAGCTCTTTCAATAACTAAGTTCTTCCTAATGTTTAGGTAGAACCTCTTTCCTTATAATTTGAACCTACTGGTTCATATTGTAGTTTTCAGGGCAGCAGAAAACAAGCTGGCTCCATCTTGTACATGACATCTCTTGTGATATTTAAAGACAGCTGTCTTTAGTAACAGTAACAACATCATCTTCACTTGCATTTCTAGTTGGCAGAAGAGGTGAAGATTGCCTTTTTTTTTTTAGGGCTAGTGCTTTTGGCACTTTCCTTTTCACTGGGGAGGGAGGATGATGCTACTGCCACATTTTTCTCCTTTTTCTTTTTATGAAGACTTCATTTTCATCCACCTACATACACAGATGTGTGTGGAGGAAGCAACACACAATGTGGAGGTGGGTCTCTTTCTTTCTTTCTTGCCTTACAGAGTGGGAGAGTTTGGACTACCCCATTACAAGCCATATTCTGAAATGTGGTGAGCACTAATGAAGGTATCATTTTATTGACTGGCGGAATTTTTTTTTTTATCTTTGGCTGACTTTTCACTTGATGAACTTGGTGTTAAAAATTGGAAAGGAGCTGCAGGAGTAAAACACAAGTGAATGTCTGAGTCTGCACCCATTTAAATTAGGAGATGATATCTTTGTTGTTCCTTAAAAATATTTTCCAATTTGTTCCCTATTTGTGATAGTCAATAGTATAGCAATTCCCTTGATGCAGCACCTCCAATAGTGTGGAGAAAGATGTCACACACTCATTTGGCACGAGCGACTAAATTGCATCTTATACTCAGAGATCAAGATTGAGGTCACTCCTGGGTCAGGAAAGGGAAGTTCAAGTTATAATAGCAGAAAGGGTAGACTTGGGAATAAATCAATGTATCTCATTTTAAGAGCTGTCAAGCTGTTAATTATTGTGTATACCAACAAACTGACATCAAAAATAAAAAGGGAAGAACTAAAAAATGGTTAGGGGGAGAATGCATTCATAAATGTTTCACAGATAACCTTTAATTAAGTTGTTCAATGAATTATAATCATAGCCTTCCCAGCTGCATCCAGCCAGAGAATGTCCTGCTTCATTGTGAATCTCTTGTCAACAACGGCACTCGATTCTTCTCATAGAATACACTGCACAAAATTATGTTTGATGTTGAAATAAGTATTGCACATTTAATCTCAGGGCATTCCCCTGCAGGCCATGTTTAGTTATCATCTAGAACAGGAGGGCTGAATTGTTATCTCATTTAGGTTTCATTAGCAGCCAGTGCCAGCATCATTTTTTCACAGTTTACCTCTATAAATAACTGCTCACTCAAGTAGCCTGCTTGTACAAGCAGGGTCTCATTGGAGAAATAGGCTGCAGTGGCTATTTTGTGTGGAATAAATATGTTTGTTATATCTGTTGTTTTCAGAGTCAGCTTGTAGTGTTATTGTAAGCTGCTTTGGGTCCCATACTGGGAGAAAGGTGGGGTATATATTAAACAAATAAATAAAATAATAACTATTTGTGAATGTGCTCTTGGTTTTACTTCTTAAAAGAGCTATCCAAAGTGCTGAATGTATTTAAGAGCAAAGATTCAGCAGTGGAATAGCTCCTTTAAAGTTGAGGCATTAGATGTAAAACATGGATTGGATTCTCCACCCCACTGAAATGGGAATCCCAGCCACTACAGGTCTCTTTGATATTGATAGATTGCTCACATATCCCACTGTTTATTTGTTCAACTACTTGTTTTCCCTTCCCACCCAATATCTGTTCTGTGCCATTACAAGAAGTTTCAAAATGAAAGAAATGTATGGTTAACATGAGTTACATCCTGAAAACCACAGGGAGAAAAAATCCCATTTCAGATAGAAATGAATTGAGAAGAAAGTAGTTTTTGTTTTATATGATGACAGATCATATAAGGTCTTAGCTTTGTAACAGTTGCTCTTGTATTCTCACGTCAGACAGTGAGAGCATTTCTTAGATAAAATGAGTAATTATCTCATAAAGATCAACATGCCCCTCATGGTTAAGCACAGCAAGCAATTCTTCTTCGATGAAAAAATTAATTTACAAAAAAGTAAAGATTAATTTAGAAACCAAGTAAAGTAGTTTAAAGAATTATCCTTAAGAAGGTTCTTGCTATGGGGATTGCTGTTTTCTTCAAATGTTTTAACTGTCCTGAATATGTACTCTTTTTCCATAATTTTTTAAAATTCCTCACAAAAATATCCATAAAGGATAAATTTATGTCATGAAACAGTTCAAAGAGTTATAACTTTAGACACCAATGATATTCTCATGTTTTGATTTTTCGGGGCAAAACCAGTGAAACAGATGAACACAAACTATATCCTGAAAACATTTTAATATAAATATACTGGTATATTGGTTTATAGAGAACCAGCATGGTTTAGTGGTTAAACATTGGACTATGATCCTGAAGACCAGGGTTTGATTCCCAGCTCAACCATGGAAACCCATAGGGCGACCTTGGGTGTGTCACATACTCTCAGCCCCAGAGAACTCCATGATAGGTTTGCCTTTGGATTGCCGTAAGTTGGAAACAACCTGAATGCATACAACAACAACAAGAACAAGAACAACAACAACAACA
This sequence comes from Ctenosaura bakeri, assembly GCA_948474755.1. Taxonomy (NCBI): domain Eukaryota; kingdom Metazoa; phylum Chordata; class Lepidosauria; order Squamata; family Iguanidae; genus Ctenosaura; species Ctenosaura bakeri. Next base: position 17,197 of record CAOLHI010006765.1, read on the forward strand.
ACAACAGGTTTATAATTCCCTTCTCTTGTTCTTACTCTAAATTGACTTCACCTGCCTGCACTTCCATTGTAGCATAGTTTAATTCCTTTGTCATTGTAGTTTTGTGACGTCATTACTACTGTGTTTCTTCTTCTCTGAGATAATCTATGTTACCATGTAAGGGGAGAGATGTGACTAAACAGGACTTAAACCAAAGCCCAGTATTCTACATTGGTTACTTAGTGAAGTAAACTTAAGTAAGTAACCTCTTCTGGTTTGACATCTGTCCCAGCCTGACAGAACTGTCATTCATCTGTGCTAAGTAGCAATTGTAAATATGGAAAACTTACCTAGATTTACTTATCCATAATTGTTCCACATTCCCAATTGCTAATTAGGCCATTTCCTCATGACGGGGCTCTTGTGAGTCATCCTGTTGTAGTCCCAGCAGGGAAGGGAGCATACAAGAGGAATGCTCCCCTCTGCATGGGGAACAGAAGGGAGTGCAATGGCCATGCCTCTTCCTTCTACAGTGCAGCCAGGCTCTTTCCCAGGTTGCGCTGGGGAAAGAAGCATCACCATCGTGCTTCCTGCCCTTCCGCAGGACAGGTAGGTACAGGAGCATCACACAATTGCAAGTGCTAAATGGATTTTATCCATTTAGAGAATACCCTGCAAGCGCAACACACGGGGAAGGAATGGCAGGTGGGCCGGCGATGCAGAAGCATGAGCAGTTGACTGCAGCTACCTTGTCCCCATATGAGACAGCTCCATTGTGTGGAATGACCTTAGTTACAATTGTGACACTAGTGCCAGAATAGTAACCCCCACTCAACCTACTAGCACCCCATCAGCTGCACAGGAAGAAGGAGATCTATTCTGCCAGTGATTGGACCATGGTTAGTTAATATGCTTAAGTGAGTAGCTGGTGTAGAATTTTGGACAATGTTTGTATCTGCTTTAAATGTTTTCCAGGAATTATTTGCTCTATATCAATTATCTATCAAAATAGAAGAATATTTAATAAAATCCTTGCTTTACCTGTTCTCTTTCTTGTAAAAAATGTGTCCCTTGCTGTGAATTTCCACGCACTACAGCTGAAATAATGACCATAGTGATTTACACAACTTCAAAGTGATTAATGAAAACATTAAAATAATCAAAGACTTTCCATACCTTGCATCAGTCATAAATCAATATGGAGACTGTAAGCAAGAAATCAGAAGGCTGAGGCCCTTACCACACTACACTGCAATTCATCGGGTCCTGAATGCTCCCCACTGCACCAGTCAGCTGCTGGTGGATGGGTAGCATTTGAGACAAACTGGTCCCTTCTGCAGTACTGCTGGCCTCTTCCTGGGCTGTATTGCGGATGGAAGCACTTGATAGTGTTTCTGCCTTTCCTGCATGCCCACAGCCAATAGGGTCATTGCACAAAGGGAGGCCATTACCATATATTTTTTCCAGTAATGGTTTACAGTGCTATCACAATGACTGGGCGTACATCAGCAGTGGGACCACAATGACATTGTGCAATGGCATGTGTTGTGGACTAGCAGCAACACATCTCCATGCCACAGTGGTGCTGAGATGTGGTAAGGACTTAATACTTGGAAAGACAGCTATGAAAGAATTAGACAAGATCCTCAGGTATGAAGACATATCATTGAATGCCAAAGTCTGGATTGTCCATGTCCATCCTCAAGGGTATTATACTTCGGTAAGATGACAGGGCTCATTAGAAATTACTGTAATACTTGATAAGGTAGAAGGCAGTAGGAAAAGAGGAAGACCTTATTATAGATGGATAAGCTCAATCAAGGAAGCCATGGCCCTGAGTTTTCAGGACCTGAGCAGGGCATTGATGACAGCATGCCTTGGCGGTCTCTCATTTCATAGGGCCACAATAAGTAGAAGTTGACTGGATGGCAATTAACATCAACCCACAGCCAAACTATACAATATCTGGCAGAAATCATATCTTTAAGTCTTTGTGTAGCAACAATGGAGAGGGAAAAAAAGTGCCTACTTTATATGCAAGAATGAGTTTCCTGAATATTTGTCTTCCTCTACTTCTACTTTGTTTGTCTTGCCATTCGAAGCTGCAGTGCTATTTTATTATTATTGATACCAGGCCCTTTCCCCTACACACAAAATAATCACTCACAAGCCCTGCTGGAAGCCTGACATCTACAGATGAGCTTGGCACAATAATAAACTGGTTGAGCAGCTTGAAATTGCAGATAGAGGATGCATTGTGAGAGCAATTTGCTTTTTTGAAAAACCAAGAACTATGCTAATAGCAGAGTTGTTGTATGCTTTGGTTCATATTACCTGCAAAACAAGTCCTCTACCTTTCTTACAATCCACCAAAGTGGGAAACCTTTCCAACTCACAAACCAGCTGCTACCCATAGTACTTTTTTTTTACTCCCAGTGTGTGGATCACATCTTTAGTTAGTGGAATTACCTATCTCTTCTTGCCATTATTTAGCCTGCTACCATTTCTTGTAGTCTCCTTGTCTCCATTCTCAGAGCCATCAGAGTCAGAACCAAAACCACCCAGCTCTAGAAGGAGCTGCGTGTACCTGAAGTGTTTTTGGAAGGTTCTTTCCCGGTCAAAAGTGACCCAAGACACTTTCCTACCTGAGAGGTAGAGCAAATGATGATACTCTTCTCAGAATTTATGTTGTATAATATTGTCCAGTTCCCAATCAAATTCAACAAGCAAGCACCAATCCCAAATTATAAAATAACTACCTAGTATAATAAGTAATTAAAAACTGACAATTTTCTGTCTTTTCATGATACCCAGCAACTGTTGCTTCAGGCAAGCTACTTTCTTCTGTATGGGGCTGGTCTTGCTTTTTCTTATATACTTTTCTTGAATCATAGGTCAGGGAACTATCTTCATATCATCCCCCAGCAGAATCCCTCAAAGTGGTAGCAAGAGCCTTTTAGCTTAATCTCTATGTTTATGTCAAAGTAGGGAGGAGGAGAATCATGAACATCAGTGCTTCTTAAGCTATCTGATCTGAAGGACTTGACAATACTAGTGTGCCATGCAATTCACATCACACAAATATAGCACTGTATTCTATTAACTGTCACAGCAACTTCCTAAGGAATCCCGGTGCTAGTGGTTTGGTGAGACACTAAAGTAGCTCTCTGGATGAGAATACTAAATGCCCTTCCTTACACTGGAAATCCCAGGATTCCATGTCTGGATGGGCCCCTGAAAGTTGTCAGGGACATCTCAGGGACCAGCACCACTTTGAGTAGCACTGATGTATATTGCCTTGAACTCAGCAGAGGAATAACAGAATATTAATGTAAAAAACACATTTATCAGAAGTAAGTCCTTCTGGTTTAAATGTTTTCCTCCTATTCTGGTCTTTTGGATAGAACAAATTAAAAAGCCAAATAACAGTTCAGTCTTGGGCAGGTTTACCCCAAATTAAGTATGATTGTTTAAGTAGAGAGGGGCTTCTTCTGGTTTTGGTCACAGCTCAGTACCTGCTACAAGTTATAAGAAAGAGAGTGTGGCAGGGGTGGAGGAAGCAGCATTCAGTTGGAGGTTGGTTATGAAATCTCCTTGGCACATACTCCAAACTGCAACCTTCTTGCTTTCCTTCAGTCCTCTCCCTATGGGTTGAGGTGCATGGGGAAGACAGGGTGACCACCAGGGTCCTGCTGAGGGTCCATCATCTCTTGGTATGATGCTTCTCATCTTCTCTGGTGAATACATTGTTGTTGTTATTGTTGCTGCTGTTGTTGTGTGCCTTATGGCAACTCTAAGGTGAGCCTATCACTGGGTTTTCTGGGGGTGAGAATGTGTGATGTGCCCAAGGTCACCCAGTGGCTTTTCATGGCCAAGCAGGGAATTGAACCTTTGGTCTCCAGTGTTATAGTCCAATGTTCAAGCCTCTAGATCACGCTGGACAAGGAGGAAAGGAGAAAGAAGTGGCCTAGTCCTGCACTAGCGACCAAGGAGATCTTTCTACTGTTGCTACCTCCTTATCTTCCTCCTGTCCTTGGGCACCTACCCAGGGAACAACCTCCCACCATTAGAAGCACTACCAGAAGGGGAGTGAGGGTAGCAGAGAATCCCAGTCCCAAAAGCAGGGACTGGTATAGACAGCATACACTTTTGACTGCTGGCTGGCAAGCAAAACACTTCATATATTCTCTCTCACTCACTAGAATGGTGGTGGTCACAAGGAGTGATGTATCTGTCACTCCCTTCCACCAGAGGTGACTGCCTCACCAGGCTTTGTGGAAGAAATGGCCATCTCCTGGACAGTGAATTAGTCTCTTGTCTCATCCATCCAGCATAGCCATCCAGCTCTTCTAAACATTATAAGCATTATAAAAGACTTTGGCCCCTGCCGCACGTGGGAAAGGAACTGTGGAAAAACGGGACTCACTGGACTTCTTCAGCGTCCGGGCGAGTCTGTTGGGATGAGGAGCAGTGTGAGCTCGTTGCTCTGCACTGCTCTGGCTTCCAAAATGGCAGCTTCCAGTTGGCGGAGGCTCTTCACCATCCAGAGAAGCTTGCCAGCCTAAAGCCCGACCCCGGAAGATCTGCAGGCATGCACTAGTGCGCGCCTGCAAATCTGCACCGGAGCACAGTGATGGAGCAACACAGGGTTGTGTGCTCCATGCTTTTTAAAAACCTCTTAAAAGAGGTTTTTAAAAAGCACGCTGCGCGACCAGTTCCAGTCACTTCGGAGCAGACTGAGGTGCGGAACTACGAAAGGTAGTCTGACCCAGTCCACTCCACGGTGCAGAAGACCTCCGTTGGAGGTTGCTCTGCACCGTTTTAATAGGCTGGTGCGGAAAGGGCCTTTGTCTCTGGATGGGGATTTTGCCTCAGCAAACATTTATTCCTGGCTTACATCACAGTAATCCCTGGTTATTGGCTTACCTTGGTATATTACGTTGGCCACACAACATCTGTGATGGAGTCACTGACTAAAACAAAATTTAACAAGCTGTAAATTAAACCATGGGTTCTTTTTCTGGATTGAGAAGAACATGGACTATTGCTGGGTTTCCACATCAAATTAAACATACATTGAGCCAAAATCTGTAGTTTGTTTGGCTGCTGCATACAAGAGTCTCAGGGAGCTTCCCCTTGATACATTATAGTTCTTTCAGTATGTGAAGTCCAAATTCATCCTCTGTATTCTTTGAGTTTGACTGTCTGATTTGATTCATTAACTCCTCTCTGACAGCTCTCTGTGGCTTTGCTATGACACTGCATCCATGGTAAGGAACAGGATTAAGTTTCACTTTCATGAAACTTAAAAAAAAAACCCAAACTCCTAACTAAAAAAGAACTAGAATGAAAGATTCTAGACTGGCTTTAGTCATTACCAGCTCCTAAGTAATGGACTAGACAGGGCAGAGGAAGCAGGAGGACAAAGCTGTATGTGTGGACTCTGGAATACAAGGAGACCAAAGTAGAAGTGTGAGTATTGACCGTAACTTAGATGGAACTGAAGTCCTCTGAGGAAGATGTATAATAACATCTTATTCTCATGTCAATAAGGGGCAGCCATCTTGTATCCTTTTTTTGTTTTGTTTTGGAAATCTTCTTTTGGAAAAGCTTCTTCCCTACATGGTGCTACCAGTTGCCGATAAATGACATTCAGTCCATAAATGAATAATTGATCAAGATATAACAGAAAGAGCAAAATTACCAGTCCTTGCAAATGAAGGATCATATGCAACATTCAGTAGGTCATGGTCTCTCTTTATTAATATTTCAAAGCTAAGGTCAACTGTAGATATAAAAGCATTTAATATGTTTTTTGATCTATAAATGACATCTTAATGACGAACATAGTTATGTTGTTATTTGCTCTGTGCTCTATTCAACTAAAGTTAAGTGCCTAAAATGCCTCACCATAGCTGGATTAATTATTTTTCAAAATGCTGAAATAGCAAAATGATTACACTGTTGTAGGACACAGGCCACATTTCAAGTGTTCTAAATGTTATGCTCTTCCTTTATGAATATTTCAAACATTGTTCTCTCCTTCTCTTTCTCTCTCTCTCTTTCTGTGTGCGTGCGTGTTACATTTGAGAAGAAACAGTGGTTTGATGAAATACTTTTGAAGTGGACTCACTAATTTGAAGACAGTTTCATGAAAAACCTCCCCAATCTTATATGATTAATTTATTTAACCAGTTCTTGAAATACGTTTAATTGTATATAAATATCATCAGAATGGGGTTTACATGATGTGTCTTTTAAATTTTTGGGTTTGTTTTTGAATAAAGCATCTATGGATTTTTTGTAAAAAAAAAAAAAATTATTTATTTATTTTCCATCCCTGTTACCCCAAAATGTGAGTTACTCAAGGGTTCACCTGCAAAGCTAGTTCCTCCATGAGAAGGTGGGGAGTATTAGCTCAAAGAGGAGGACTGTGAGAGGGGAAGTGACCTTATGAGATCTTTTACACCTATATTTACCAGTACAAGTGCAGGGAAGAACCAGCCAGAGATCCAAAAGTAAGATTATTTGTTTTATTGGAGGAACTGCAATCACATACACAGAAGATCCAAGCAGTCAAGCAATCACACAAGGCTAAATGAAGAAAAAGGGATGGAAATTTTGGCTACTGAGATTTTAAAGCAAAGTTGGTGATATTTACCAATCCAGAAGAGCAGCAAAGAAGGTGATGTGGCTTAGAGGCAAGTCTAAGGACAGTGCACAATTGGGAATCAGAGCAGCAGAGTGGCGATCAGCAATTGTTGTACTGTGAGTTGACTTGCCAAAAACTGAAGTTTAAATACTATTTTTTTCCTGCCTGGAGGGTGCTGGTGTTTATGGCTTTCTGGCAGAGTAAACAATGGAGAGTGGACAATGGGGTTTGGAATGGGCTAATGGCCTTAGCATTAGGTGACAAAAGGCTAATGGTAGTCCTGATAGCACTGTAATTGTCAGGCAGGTGTGGGGACAAAAGGGAAGCTTGCTTGGTTAGAGGGAGAGGAGTTAAGACAGTTAGCCATCCTGTGGGAACATTGCAGATGCTATTGTCTCTTAAAGGTTGAGTCACTGGAGGCTACCTGCAAGTCCCTTGTCACTGGAATTTCCTGGTCATTTCCTGATGATGACCAGGCTACACCTGGTGGTCCCTTTTGACTTCATTTTGCAATGCACATATGCAGCCAGCTTTTTCTCATGACCATTAATATATTTTGTCAGTTAAACCATTTTATCAATTAAACCATTATTAATTTTGCCAATTAATATATTTTGCCTATTAAACCATATCAAAGCGTGAGGGTTTGCTAGCTGCTAGCAGCCCCCAAAATAACACAGTGAGTCAAACATTTCAGTGTAAATCAAACAGCTTAGAAATTATCATTGTCCTATCAACCAGCTGTGTGTGAGAGTGTGTGTGTGTGTAAAATTCTTGCTCACTTTATCATTCTTTTGATATAGTCTCTTTTACTCTTTCATTCTCTTGCCTGTGTATGCCTATTTAGTCAATAAGCCTATAGGGAGGCACTGTGTGAAATACCAAGTTTATTGCCATTCCACAAATAATACATAAAATACCTTTTAAAGGAAGAATACTCAAAACCAGAGTATAAGGAGTATGCAGAGAATACTCTGGTACAGCCCTAAAACAGACATGAATGGGTAGTTTCACATTTGCTAGAGGCAAAAGCTTGCACTGCAGTAGATAAGTGGAAATTAGTGGCCAGGGAAGAATCTTACTACAGCTCCATTCTCATTGCTTCTAGGAAGAGAAAAAGAGCTTGGTTTAGTGCAGTAGGGATGCACTACTCCCCCTTTGATGCT